>MU583213.1:1682888-1772283 GCA_024362625.1 Silurus asotus | reverse complement strand
TTCATTTACAGTCACTTAAGGTAATGTCTCAGCCCAAGATTGTAAGACTAAAGGCAACGATGTGCTTATTATTAATGTTATTAGCTGATGATGATATTAATGTTATATATAATGTTATATATTAGCTCTTGAAGATGTGTGACTTTCTGATTGGACAGATTTTCCTACACAGACCAAATGAAAGGCCAACTTCCATTCCTGCTGAAAGGTTTTAAATGAAGCAAAATCAGAGCCGAAACTTGAGTCACAAACACACCTTTCTTTGGTTTGTCAAGGAGGTTTCACATTTTGCACTACACGCATACATTTATACATTTTGACGATCGGAATATCGAATGTCTCAGAGTAACTTCATCTGTTGCCCAAATCGCAATCGGATTTCTGTGTGGACGCTGAAATGTTCAGTTCTTTTAGAAAATTCGATTAGGCTATTCGATTTTTTTTTTTAATACTGTTACAACGTCTTCTCCAATGGCATAATTGTTTAGAACATGTTGCACAGCCTTACATTTTTTAAAACCGTACCCGGTAAAGGAAGTGAAGAAGTGTCTCCGAATACCTGACATGGACACTTTAAGGCTAGTAATGAGAGCGCATGGCATCATCCTGGAGCTGAGGAAATCGTAAAGTATGGCCGAATGATGGACGTTATGTAAGCTCGTCTGGAATGTGGGTATGTTTCCCCCAAGAGGGCCAAAACTCAGAACTCTCACCATGCCACAAAACTTCGTACTCCCGGCACATATTGTTCCAGTACAACCGAAACTCTTCGTGCTTGCTGTAGCTCAATAGCAACTCGCTGTACTCCACTCCATTCTTTCAGTTTAGGGAATACAAAGCAGACTTCAGTCGATAACCATGACAAGGACAGCTGTGTCGCCCTGAGACGCATTAACCATGTTATCCAGTGACATTGACTCTTCCCAAAATAGAAATTAAAAATATCACTAGTGCTTGTATTATGTATGATTGCTGAGATTACAATCACCTGCCACTTTCGAGGGTTTGTATGCGTTGAGGGACATGCTAGGCCTTTCTCGTCCTGCTCAGTCTCAGTGGCTGTAGGTGAAAGGTGTCAGCACCGTGGCCTGTCATCATTCACCGACTCTGACAGCCCTGTCACTGGACTGTCGCAGCTGTTGTTTGTCAGGGAGAAGGGAAAGGAATGCATTATATGGCCAAAAAAAAGATGATGATTAGGAGAAAGGATGGCTGGTCATGACAAGAGATAGGCACTCTAAGACCATGTGACCTGGTTTTACCAGTGATCACATGCAAGAGGATGCATGATAGATCCTGTATAAGTCAGACTAATGGCCTCGATTGTAAAAGTTATCCTTACAAGTATTGGTTACACCAATGATAAAGTAATGTAATGTAGTTCCACTAAAGTTCTCATACATCCTAAAAACACCAAGGATGTCAATAGGTGAGTATCGCCAATGGCCTCATATGTCTAATTTGCACAATCTCAGTGAACATCTTAGCGATTAAAGACTACAGATTTAGACCACATCATGGCCAAAAATCTCAGTGTGCACCGAGCTTGTATCAGCAGTAATATCATAAGTTCTTCGTGACAACAATCACCTTATGTGCAATAGCAACAATTATTACCTCATACCTTCAAGATACCCTAAGGTGTAGAAGTTTTGCCAAGGTGCCAAAAGACATCCTATGTGGTACTCACACCAAAGTCCTTATTTGTTGCTGGGAGACATTCCTCATCCTGCTGGGAAACATCTCTCATATGTACTAATACACTTAGAACATCACCCCTTAGTTACACCATGGATGCCATACATGCTAGAAGCAACAATATCCTGCTATGTGCTTTTTCCTCTGATTCCTCTAGTGTAATACAACCGACCTCATACGTGCTATACACACGATGACATGAAGTTATAGGATGCACACACGTTATTCAGCATAGCTCCAATCTTAGAAGGTCAAAGTCCAGCAGATCTTACAGATTTCAGTCAAATGCCTTTGATCAGAAAATTCATCAAACTGTGCTCTCAGTAGTTTGTGGCTTGCTTCAAGAAAACAGTGAATAATGTTAGGTATGATTTTTTCTATTCCAAGGTTCATAATGGTGTGTTAAACCATGGTGTGTTCTGCTCAAAAATGGAATCTGAGTGCCTTGCCCTGAGTGCCTTGCCAAAAGACATGTATTCAGATCTATGAATTGGTGCTTATTTATAAGGGGCCCTAGGGGGCCAAGCACCGAAGAATCATAGATACCCAATTGTTATTCTAGCATTTATTATTATTACTATTCTCTGCATCTTCTATTCTTCTGGGAAAGTCTGTCCATGGCAGCCCATGGAATAGTCTGGTAAAAGGTTGCCGGATTTGGCAACCTGATGGAGCAGAGACTGCCAACGTGCTCTAGCACTACTATTGGGTCAAATCTGAGCCTAATTTGGAAGATTGTCGATGGTCATAATTTAAACTATTTGTCCAAAAATCAAAAGCTATGCATTTCTGGATTGAATCAAGTTAAACGCATCCTTTTCAACTTAATTCGATTTTCTGTCTCCTTGTCAACAGTATATTCGCCACTCTTTCTGAAAATCCTTTTGTCTAATCGTCATCAAATTTGGCATGCACAAATCTTCAAAGTAAGCCTCAGAAGATGATGATTAAAAACTATTTCTTACTCCAAATGTTTTGCCCATAAAGTGCCAACAAATCTGACGAAAAAGCCGCCAAACAGGCTGAGGCTGTACCCCAGGAGCGACATTGCAAACTGGTACAAATCTTAGTAAGCATATTTAAAACCCTGCTGTAGCAATCATTACCATAGGTCAAATTAGCAAAAGACACCACTACAGGTGACAGCAGTAGTGGCAGCTGTGGCAGCAATGCCACCCTGCTGTCCAACGTCGAAACATACACCCCAGAGTAATACCACAAATCGCTCTTCAATCCCTGTGCCTAATGTTATGGCTCTGCTTCCCATCTGGTCCACACCATCATGAGAAATGTTTTAAAGTATCCCAAAAGTTCCTTATCCACAACAGAGCGTGACAATGGGAGAAGAAAGCATGCTGGGCATGCACAGTTTGTGTCTGCCCGATGGCCTTAACATCATTTCCACCATTTTGATTCGTTTCGAAAACCTGAACATAAACGCAGCATTTTCAGATGTATTCCGCTTGGAGAACAGATTGAAAAGTATGTAGTTTCTGTGTTGAACATTTTTCTATTATTTAATGTGGCAAGACGAAAAGAACAATGAACATAGATGTAATCAAATGTACCTATGTTGGTGTGGACTAGACTGAACTCTGATCTGACTTGCTATGTATTGAGATTCCCTTCGCTCCATCTTGGTCTCTACAAACACCAGTCTCCTGCATAATCAGGTTTGAACAGTATCTGTCACTGAAGCGATTCTTGCTGTCCTCTGTAATGCAGATCGGAATAAAGTTAGCCAAATGATAGCTTACATTGCCAGGTGTCCCATCTAGGAGACACCCAGCAAAAGAAAAGCTCACGAGCTACAAATATCCAGCCAGAAAAGGGTTTTTCCTCCAGACCAAATCTACTTCTAAGCTGATGTGAGGTAGCTAAGCGATGTAGTGGTGGAAATCTTTCTCTATGGGCTCCTGTGGTTTTAGCTTGACTGTCCCATTAAACAGCCATTATAGCGTAGCCACCGTGTACAAAGTTCATTTTAATTATGTCGATTTTCCAGAAATTAGACCTCATTACTAAATTTGGTACTCGCACTACCTCCTGTGATGACTTCTATTCTGAGGTGGGTGTATGAATAGAAATGGTACATGGAGAGAAAAAAAAAGTCTCACAGGCACATACACACCGACAAGTACACACACACACACACACACACACACACACACACACACACACAGTGTTATCTAATTGTCTTTTTTGTGTGCTGGAACTGATTTCTAATTGAGTATGCAAGGAATTGGAGTGGGACAAGCTCCAGTAAACACTGAAATGATCAAGAACACCCACTCTCACTCCTCCGACTATGACTAAAGTAATTATCAGGAAAGAATGGCATGTATTCCCGCCATTGGTAGTAAAAAAGACTTTCGTGAAAAACCTGTTCGCAGCTGACTGTTTGGGCATTTGACACAACTGGAAAAATGCAGTCAGTTGACTCAAGAATAATATTGAGCCAGTGGACCTGTGTCTTCTTTGTCTCTTCTTCTTCTTCTTCTTATAATTATTATTTGCTCTCTTTAAAGTATAATAAAATTAAATAAATCAAGCAAATACTGACTGGTAGATTTTTTTTTTATGTATAGGCAGAATACCAAACAAAAAGAAAAGCATTAATAAAAAATAAAAGGTCCTTTTTTTGTTTTTTTGTTTTTGTTTACCATTTCCAACAACACGCTTCCCTGATCGATGTGGCTGTCAGACAAACCTAGAAGCTAAAGCACTTTGGAATATCCATTAATATCATTTCCACCAACACATCCAACAACAAAAGGAACACTGGTGCTTCTCAAAAAGCCTCCATTCTGAAATGACTCATACTAAGAACAGGCTTGGTCATTTAGCTCGTTCAAACACCAACAGTTGTTCATATGACGCCCTTTTAAGTAATTTTATTACTGGAATCCAAAGGAACCTTGTTTTCTATAGGAACTATAATCAAGACTTTATTATAGGCATTGACAAAGTTACCAAGAAAGCCTTTGATGATGTCACAACATTGATAAAATGTTGTGAAAAGTTTGTGTTAAAGATAGTTATTTATTTTATGCAAATTTCAAATTCAAAAACAACGCAACAAATACCACTATTAAAAACATGCTGCAGCACCCAAACTGCCAGAAGGAGAACAATTATTTGTTTGTCACATATACATTACAGTGCACTGAAATTCCTTTATCCGCAAGTCCTGACTTGTTAGGAATTCGGGGTCGGAGCATGGGGTCAGCTACAATAAAGTGCCTCTAGAGCAGATCAGGATAAGGGCATTGCTCAAGGGCCCCAGCAGTGGCAGGTTGGTAGTGGTGTGGCTTGAAAGCCCATCCTTCTGATCAGTAACTCATAGAACATGTAGAATATTGTAGGTCTGAATATAAATTGCACATATAAGACACATTTGTTAAGGGATTGTTATTTTGGATGCTGAGCACACCACAGCCCTGTGATGTCAAGAAAGAAAAGCTGGTCACTTTCTGTGTGGGATGATTGAAATCCTCTGTCTACCTTGACAATCGAGGCAAAACTAGTCAATTTTGGTTGCATGTGAAATCCTGTATGTGGAAGCTGGTAGTTCCTACCAAGCTGCGGCCAACATACAGCATATTCGAATAGGGTTATGGGAATGACCAAAGTAAGACCACAGATTTGAGGAGATTGGTGGGGGCATTTTTGGACCAGTGATGGAATCCTGGAAGACATCCATTACGCCTCAGTAAAGTTACTTTAAACTTCTCTTTACCAATATACTGGCGTGCTCAGCTCCAGCATCTAAACTGTACAGCAGTAGTAGGGATCTCCAGCATTGAAGAAAGTAATGCCACTCTACATCCCTATACTGCCATGAAAATGTATGGATAGCAAGTCCAACTATTCAGAGTACGATACGTATCACGATACAGGTGTTGGGATACAATATTTTGCGATACATTGCGATAATGTAAACAATATTGGGATATTTCTTATTTTAGAAAAAAAGGATATATTTTGTAGGAAACCTTAGCAAAAGTATCATTAATAACTACCCCTAAACCTTCCCATACCATGAAACCTGTGCCAGCCTTACCCGTATCCCACCTTAGTGGCATCAAGTGTTTTGCAATACATGAACACAATTAGTATCACTGTACCTAACATGGTCATTTTGAACTGCCCACCGACCCCCACCCCCAGATATCAATATTGCATTTTTTGAAAACAAAATTGCGAAAATGTGTGTGAGTGTTTTTCAGTCCTTGTAAAATGATATTTTGATGTATATCCTTTCGAAACAGGAAATGAAACCCTCAGTAGAGTCAGTAAAGTTTGAGATATTCAACACAGCCGCAAAAATCAGAACTCGCTAAATATGGACAGAGGTTTAAGAGGTTAACAAGAGACAGTCCTCCACTGTGTGGGATTTTTCACTGCCACCTTCACCCACGCCTGTCCACTTTAACGAAAAACAGCATCCTAGACAATGGGGTTCGTGTATGTTTCGAGTCACATTTGACCAAGGAGATGTTGAGCCGCAGGGTCATCACCGAGAGGCATAAACATTATAAATGTGTTATTTTTAAGGAATGGAGAAGCAGCAACCATGGATAAAGACAAACCATTTATTCTAAATCGTCCTGAAATAGCAAAGACCACCTCAAAATTGCAAAACTCTTGTCTAGAAAATACCTTGAGAGAAACCCACCCTAACCTTGATTTAAACAGTCATTAAATAATGTTGCTGTAATGAAGTGTAGATTGAATACAAGAATATCTAAAAAAAAAAGTGTCTGTCTGGATAAGGAAAAAATATCTTGGTGTCCACAACAGGTGTTTGAGCCTTCAATTTTGATTTCTGCTGCAAACGTGGTAAAAGTCCACTTCCTCCTACTACACTCATACTCTGCTCTCCTCACTGGCAGGACAAGTAATAAGGTGGAAGATGCAGTGCTGATACATAGCTAATCTCTCCAAAAAGTCATGAAGGTCATGTTATCAGCAGGGCTGATCTGCTCGTATCCCGCCGCTCTGCCTGATGCCTCCTGCGAGCCTCCTCGGGGTGGCAGCTGGGTAATGGAGTCTTTGTGAAGGCTCCTGTTGGGAGATGAAGAACCGAGATAATTCACGGACCACCCGACTTGAGCCGTGCGTTGCATTGAAGCCGTCCTGTCGGAATGAGGAAATCTGGCTTCAGTCTCTCAGCCAGAGAAGAGCAGTAAGGCCTTTTTTTTTATAAAGGTTATTTTTGTGATATTTAATTGAGGTATCCATCAGTCTCTAAATTGCTCCCTGAGATCCATTGGGACATAAAGTATAAATAAAAGAGGGTCATGCAAAGGACAAAACAAAGAAATAATAAATGAAGGCAATAAGCAAAAAAACTAATGTTTGTGTTTATTTCTAAAGGAAGCTACTCATTCAGGAGGACAATTGGAAGGAACATGTTTATTTTTCTCATTATTATATATTCTATATTTTCTCAATATATATATATTCTTATATATAATGCCTACTTGCATTCTTTCCCATTCTCCCATTCAATTTTAATTATTGATCATTGTTTCTTCTCACCTTCTTTCTTGAATTATTTTGTATGTGTTCTGTGTTTCTTGGTTTTATTTTCTTCCCCCTCTTTAGCTTTCTTTTTTTCCTTTTTTTTCTTTAAACCTGCCAATTTCTGTCCCACTGTCTTTCATTCATTCTTTCTTATACTTACTTGCTTATTTTTTCCCTGCTTTCTTTCTTTCTTTTTCAATTGTTTCTTTTTTTATCAATTCTTTCTTTCTTTCTTTCTTTCTTTCTTTCTTTCTTAATTCTTTCTTTCTTTCTTTCTTTCTTTCTCAATTGTTTCTTTTTTATCAATTCTTTCTTTGTTTCTTTCTTTCTTTCTTTCATTGAGACCTTTTTCCTTCTTGACTTGATAGTTTTTTCTTTTTTAACCTATATATAATATTTGTCCCTTTTTCTTCTTTCTTTCTTTCTTTCTTTCTTTCTTTCTTTCTTCCTTTTTTTCTTTTAGGTTCTTATTAATGACTTTTTAATGACTTTTTTTTTTATATTTTTCAACTCATCTTTGTGATTTACTCACATAATTTCTCCTTTTTCATTTTTGTTCTTTTTTTCCTTGCCTACTTTAAATCTCTGCCCCTTGTCTTTCTTCGTCTGTTCCAACCCTTACATTCATTATTTATTTAATTCCTTCCTTCCTTAGTCATTTTTTCTGTCCTTTGATTCTTTTATTCATGTCAAACCCATACAGTATGAACATCTTTCACTGAAAACCACTCGATCTTATACATTCCCTACCTAAGCTTGGGACAAGCTGAGTGTTTCACAGCGCACTGCACATTCACACAATCAAACATTAAAATAGCTCAGGAACAAAAATTGCTTCTTCACCACACGGAGACATGGAGACTGAAGCTCGGCTACTCAGCATGCTGTGCTCACCTGCTGGAGCAGGAGGACTCTGTGTGTGGTTACTGTAAAGCAGGAATCTCCTCAAGGAGGGAAGAAGAACCCACTGCCAGGCGGCGCTTCATTAAGTAGAGAAGAAGATCTTAAGCCCTGATTCTACACCTCCATCTGGCTGCCTGGGTGAAGGAGCTTTTGGTGGAGATGTGGGGATAGCTCCATTCTCTCACTCAAATCTATCTTTCTTCTTCTTTCTTTCTTTTAAATTCATATTATATCTATCCATAATCTAGTCCATCCATAATCTCTCCATAAAACACCCATTCATCCATCATCAATCCACAGTTCATCCATAATGTATCCTTCCACCACGGTCTATTAATCTATAGTCCATCCATCCATCCATTTATCTACAATCCATTTATCTATCCATAGCCCATCCTGTCACTCATCCATAACCCATTTGCCTATCTATTCATCATCCATAATCTATCCATCCGCAATCGATTCATCCATCCATTATCCATCTATTCATCCATCTATACATGCTTACCTTCTCCACCTCTCATCTTTTTTTCTCAGTATTTCATTCTTTCCAAAATTCTTTCCCACCTTTCTTGATCAATCTGCATTTAAAATATTTGATCTTTTTCTTTTTTGCTGTCATCTTTCTAATCTTTATTCTTTTTAATCTTTATCTCCTTTCCTTTATTTCTGTTTTGAACCTCCCCTCTTTTTCTTTCAACATCAGATTTCTCTTGTTTTCTTCATTTACTGTCCCTCAATTTTTTTTCATTTTTTTTTTTTTTTACCTTGGCTGTATATGTATATATAAGGAAAGAAAAGGAGAAAAACAACAACTCCAGCACAAACCCATAGCCCTGAAAACAACTCATCATCAGACAAACAGGGCCCCGTGTCATTCATATTCATATACTTCCTGAAAATCAAACCTACAGGACATTCCATTTGCAAACTATTTTACATTTAGATTTCAACACGCAGAAAATAGACCATGGGGAAGAGGAGAAGAGGAAACCTCATTATTAGTTACCCATGGTGCATTGGACAACATTTAGAACTCGTATCTCATTTCTTTTCGGAGCACAAACAAGCTTGGCCTGACAACTAATAAACGTATTTTTCGCACCTTAAAAAGGTACAAATGCAGTCAGGATTTTGCACTAATCACGCAGTGGGCAGAATGATGACTCAGACCAGCCGTCATGCCTTCACAAATCTATAGAGACACCAAGCCGAGAACTAATCACTTAAATGAAAGGTCAGACATCCAACAAATTATCGTAGATACTACGAGGGCTGTTCAATTCAAACCGAGACTTTTGAGTTTATAAAATTAAAGAACAAATTTCAAGGGGTGAAAACTGAATTTTTTTCAACCTGTTTTATTTACTACATTATCAGGAAACCACCACGAGCGAAATTGTCACTGACGGACGTACGGCCATCTTTGAAACGTTTACAACATTCCGATGTCTTACTGCGGCTGAGCGTAAGTGCATCCATATAAACTACAAAATACAGCAGCTACACCATGTCTCTTACATTTAAAAGGAAGCATGACATTTATTTGCGAACCTTCTATTAATTGGTCTATTTCATCGGTTCTGTAAGTAAACAGTGTTCGATAGCAACAGGTTTTATCCGGCCGAGTCACGCAATAAATCTGACACATGCAACCAGTTAACAGATCAAATATTTACATACAAATTTCTGTGATCTCACAGATGAAGGTTAGTTTTAAAGTTACCAACAGTTTAATTTTTGGAAGTTTGCGAATGACTCATTATTATATCCTATTTTAGTTCCTTAGTGTTTTTTAATGAAGGACCTCCTTTACATCAGCAACAACGACTCACTGACAAACAAGTCATTCATAAAAAGACAACTGATGTCCCCTGTATTCATAGCAACTTGTTTCTAACTAATTCATCATTTGATTGTTAATCATAAATAATAAATATATATATTATATTATTAAATAATATATTATGTGTCGGGTAATCGTTCATGCAATGGGATGCAAAATCATGATCCTACTAAACAGCTACTTTAATTAGGGTACAATATTCTGCAATTAAATATTTATTTATTAATCATTGAACGCCTGTTTGAAAGCTGGCAGCGTGCAAGTTTCTCACCTTCACCACCTTCTTCCATATGGATACATTTTCTGTTCTGATCTCAACAAGTCTGGCTAAACTGCTGAGTAGGCACCAATCAGAGACTGCATTTTATGGTCATCATATAGAAGTATTTCACAGTATTTTCGAACTACAAAGAAACACAAAACACTAAAGTATTTTGATACAAAATATGAAGCCGTTTTTATCAACCCTATTTGATATTTGAAATATACGTATTTGAAATACATTTATCATGAATACTGCCAGACAACACTGTCGTCTGCCATCTTGATTAACAATCTCTGGACAGTAATCTATTCTACCTATTAATTGTAGTGTTGCCGCTGTTTTCATTGAAAGAATTTGGTTTGTTATGTTCCAATTACTTCATCTCTCAGGAGTTCTGGTGAAACATCTGCAAAAGATGAAAACATTTGAATATTGTATATGGACAGCGTTTTTAATTATTGTATTACCTTCAACACTTCCATGTGTTTCCAACATTCACCTAGTGGATGTCAAATTGACTAAATGACAGTTGACAGTTTGGGAAATTAAACTGAATAAATATGTCTGAAAATATCACAGACAGGCAGGTAGCACCAAATGCAATAGGTGTGGTAGAGGGGGTCCCATATACAGTACAGTTAGAGATCAATTATTTAGTATATTTGTCTGAAATATGGTTAAATGTGTGAACTGTACTGAAGAAAGACTTAATGCTATCGTCAGTTTTGGTTGTATACAAACGAAACAGTCTAAATAGCTCCCAAGCCCAAATGACAAAATCCGAAACTCTGAAATTCATATTTTATCAACACAGATGGCAGAAGTCATAAAAAAACATGCAAGAGATTTATTTGTGTTACTTGATTTCCTTAAATAATCAAGGAAATCCATATTCAGGGAAATATGTTCTTTACAGTTAAATGCAAATATTGGAACGCTGGGAATCCTCAGTGTTTAAACATCGCCAGCTGTTATATAGTCTGCAATATTTCTTTAATGGTAGGCGTAAAAAAAAGAAATAAATAAAGCAAATGCAAGAGCCAAGAATGCTAACATTACGCTTTTGCCACTTTCTGTGTGTGAGCGTATATTTGTTGTTAGCATTCAACAATATTAACTAAAGGCGATCCATCTGAGAAAGGAAACTGAGGGGGGGGAGGCAATGTGATCAATCGTGTCACCTGTTCCTGTACGTTAATTTCAATTGAAGGGTAAGACTTCATTTCCCTTTCCTCACTCAAATATGTATGAACTATCAGACCCGGGACTGCACAACACGCAGTGTCGGAGTCAGACAGAAGACCTATCTAATCAGATTATTTGTTGGAGGCACATTAGAGCGTGAAACCCAGCTGCTCTGGCCCTTTTCCGTCCATCCAGCATGTGTGGCGTAATGAAATTAAACAGTGTGGCCAGTGGCAGGTCATTGTCCTTTGCTTTTCTTGCACAGTTCCCCTGAGCGGAGCTACCGGAGTATTGCTAATCGCTCTCAAAAGGGGAATTAGCAGGGGAGGACAATAGAGGGGCGTGATGTCAGGCCACAGCACCTGCCGCATGACATGGTTCTCTCCACATATACCACTGTCCCATGTGGTTTACTAGCAGAGAAAAAGACGGCAGGGTAACAGAAACACCCCAACATCATCACCACCCCCCAGGCATCTTCTACACTGGTTTCCTAGCATAAAGAGACCTGTCAAGATTTTGCTCCATATATACTACAAAACCAGTCCTCAAATACCAGGCATCTTCCTCGTGCCTTTGAAACGCTATTGTCAAAGAGCATATTTTTGATTTTTTGTGGCATTCCGAGTCCGAGTTTATTCCTGCCACTGTGGTTGATTGATTCTTTTATAATATGTTGTTTCTAGCAGTATTTTCCAGCTTTGTGAAAGCTACTCAGTGTACTCGAAAGGTGTATAACCCACATTTGTGAAACTCGCAGACTCGACAAAGCACCACAAGTCTTCTTTCATTTCTCTCTCTTTTCAGCAACTGCTGATCTCAGCTTTTCATGCCAAGACAAGCAGCGTATACTATCCCCCCACCAATACACCCCCCAACACACACACACACACAGTCCAGCAAATGAAAATAAAGATACCCGTAAATCCATTTACTCTCCTCACTTCAAGGTTAAGAGTTTTTTTTCTCTAAGAGGTTTATCTAGTTTGCTAGAGATCCTCATCACATCTACTTTTTCCCTCTTTGACAGCAGTCTCTTTTATGATCACAAAGCTTTCGTATGTTTGGACCTTGGGAAGTTTATAGGCCAATCTGGCAGAAATTGAAGGCCTACCGCTAACCCCCTCTGAAAATACTAAAAAAAAAAAACACACTCTCCCTAAAGCTTGACGAGCCGCTGTTACCGAACCAAGGTGTTAGATTAGAGAGAAGACTAACATTGTGATCTGCAGACAGCCATGGCAGCCTCGAGACAAATCGCAATTTCATTCCAATAGTGGCAAGATTCTGAGGAGCTTAATAGGGAGAAAGTCGTCAGCACTGTCTAATGGCTCCTCGTGATCTTCTATGTCGGGTGGGTGGACTGGCTGCCAGTCGCCTAGCTAGGAAGTGCTCCGAAACTGAGCTTCGGTTGCAGATGCAATAAGAATCACAGATTCTACCTTTTAATAAACATCTCATGACGTTTTTGTCAAAATATATTATAATAAGAAGAAGATAATTTAAATCAAAGGCAACAAATCATACTAATTTAAGAACACGTTTATTTTCTTTGGCAATTTTAAAGGAGAATTTTTGACAACAAAGTTCTCTGGCTTCATGTTTAATTCAGCAGCCTTGACCAAATCCATAGAAATCTCCAGTCTCTAGTCCCATAAGAGTGTCCAATTTCAGTCAAGATGACTACTTGCATATCGCCTGGACCGGGAAGCTGCTGGTTGGCCAGCGTTTTTTTTTTTTTAAACCTCATAAGCTCTGGGGTACAGAGGCTCAAGTTCATTTATAATTGGCGTACGGTAGGTTAAGAGAGGTTACTGAATTACTGCAGAGCTTTGTCTTGGTTGTAGTTGGCAAAAGCAAAAATGACCTTGCAGCAGACATTGTTGTTTTTTTGAAGATAATATTAGAGGAAAATCAAACTCTGTCCTTATTATCTTTGAGGGAATTCTCGTTTCTAGATCACTGACCGTGGTGACCTCAGCGGTGGCACAGAACAATATGGCAGGAGCACTTCTGCTTTCTGATCGAGGCCTAATCAGCTTTGTAATGTGCTACTAAAATGGAGGTTTTTAAAAGTAGGAATGCATCAATACTGATGAGTGGCAAGAGTGGGCATTAATTGAAACAGGTTCATATCGATGTCATTTGATACTGTTGGCTTAATGACAAATACGTCAGACTTATCAGGTGGTAAACGTTGGACGGATACTGGTACTAGTACGAGTATGAGGCGCACTCCCCTTTGCAGTCGGGAAAGGTTTACGCTTGCCGCATTAAATGAAACGCTGTAAGCAAGCCGCATGTCTGTGTTAACACATTGCCGCATTTATAGGACTGCTTGTTTTTTTGTTGATTGGAACAGGGAAGGTCGTTGTACCTGAGAGTCATTTAATTACTACCTTAACTGCACACTGGATTAATTACTCTGCAGTGAGGATTGACATTGTCATAACCGGCCACCGAGGAGCTCGCGAGGCCTTGTTCTTATCCCGCAAATGAATCCTGACAATGAGAGAGAAAAACTGTCATGGCTGCTGACCAATCCTACAGGCCCCCATCTGGACAGCGATGTTCAAGGCTATATGCAGGTCCTTTTGCTTTGGAAGCAGCTGCATGGTGTACCCTCTGAGGGCCTTCGAGAGAGGATAATTGGCCTGCAAAGTCCACGGAATAATTAAATTAGCATGCGAACACTAAGCTCTGCTGCATCGCCTCTACTATGCAGAGATGAAGTTCTATTTCCCTCTGCCTGCCTGCCTTTCCAATGCAGAGGCTACTTAAGCACTGCCAAGTGAAGTGTGATATTCGTATCATCTGACACTTCTCTTGTAAAGGCAATTCTACTTGGAGATTTCCCCTATCTTCTGGATCGTTCTCAGGGGTGGTGCTCTCAAAGGGACGCCACTAGCCATACACCTGACTCCCGCACTGCTGGCCGGCAAGACCTGTAGCACTTTAAGAGCGACTGACAGCATACAAATTGTCAGATTTTGTCAGAATTTTCTTGCTTGCCTGGTTGCTAACGCTCCCTTTGTAACATGAACGCATTCCCTCGCACTTCTAACGTAAATCGAGCTAAACGTGCCAAGATTAAGCGAAATCCTTTTTTTTTTTCACAAGAAATCCTGCTTATCGAGCACATGCTGGGTTTACATTGCAAGCAGGTTTTTGTGGTTTGTCGGATGGTCATCAGATAACAAAGGTATTAAATGCTGCACCACCAATCAAAATATGCTGCAGTGTGCAGAGGCAGAATAATTTGAGAGCCAGTGTGTTGGACCAAGTGTCAGTCTGAAAAGCTTCGCGTTCCTCCCTGCAGTGGTCTGCAATCGCGTTGGACTGGGTCTGTGCACCTTCTTTTTTTTTTTTTTTTTTGGGGAAATGCACCTTCTTTTTTTTTTTTTTTTTTGGAGAAATAATTAAATGAAGTCAAGACGGTGTGGTGGCTTTTAAATTATACAGTGACAGTACATAAATTCAGTGGGATCTGCAGACCCAGAGCTGTGCTACTAATTGCTGTGACCAAAGTGGATAGAGTTTCAGAGCCATGATATGGAGGGGCTATCAATTTGGAGGGTTTTTTTTTTGGTTGGAAATCAATGCGAGACCTCTGAGCTTCCCGGCTTCCATTAATGGAGCATTTTCCAATCGCAGGTCACGCGGGGTGTTCATAATCCTCACATACCTCTGGCTTGTTTCACAAAAGGAAGGAAAAGCCTACTCTGGGAAATTTGACAACCTACTTAAGAAATGCTGAGGTGAAAGTATCTTAATTTTTTTATTTTGCTTGAGAGATGCATTTCATTTGTCTTCACCGGGCCGGTGGTGTGAGCAGAGTTCTTGAAACTCGAGGATACTTAGGTGCCGAAAAGACCCCCTTATTTGTCAATTAGAAACAAGTAGTCAGTGATTGAAGGTCTAGCAGAACATTCTTCAGAGAATTAACCTTGTTTAAAGTGTACAAACCGAAATCACACACAATACCTCTGAGCAGCATCTGGTTAACTTTGGCAACCTCATATCGTGGAAGGCAGCCTGCTCAAGGGCCGCGGTCTCTTTACGATAGCACAACTGAGCACTCCATAGGCTGACACGAGCAGGCGAGTGGAGAACGGAAAAGGTCAAACCCTACTCGTTCATTTTTCCTCAGAGGGTCACAGCATGAATGTTAAATGGATATGCTTTTCGATAAGAGCCTGGCAGAGTGTGAAGCCCACATTAGCGAATTTACTTCATTTCCTCACCTTGCCTTGTACCTTGACATTTGTTTTATGATGTTATTAGCCTTGTTTGCAAGGAAATACCGAACGAATGTCTGAACGCTTTTATGTATGCACTCAAGTGACTCTCCTGGTCTCTTTCTGAAAGATACAAATGCAGCTTTCACCATTATGTTCTGTGCTGTTCATAAGTATGCACCCCCTTGAACTGTTCCATATTTTGTAGTGTTGGAAGTGGAACCGGAATGGACTACAGTACTACGTTGCTTAGTTTGTATTGCATGAATCATGTACGGATGCTGGTTATAAGTCTTATCTTTCGCTTGTAGAATGACTCCAATCGTCCAACACGAGTACAGGATTAGCGCCCCCTGCTGCACATACCAACCTCTCAACCAGGGCTTTTCAATTAAGTTTGGACTAGCCTGAATGATACGGAAATCCTAAAAGGCAGTGCATTCGAATATGTATTTAATATATATTCTCATGATGTAATTGTATCGTGAGAAATTCTCGTGCCTTGTGAATGTTTCTAGTGTATATCATGAAGTACGGTTGGCATCTCAAATCTATCCTAAAGTTACTTTTCCCACAGCAAATATAAATTTTATCCCTGCATTGAGAAAGAGGGGTGTCCCAGATGAGAAATTATAGAGATTATCATGAGGTTTGGCATTCCTGTTTTATGGTACGATGAGGTTGCCTCTAAAACATGGTGTTATGCCAAATACATAGAAAAATCAGGTACTGATCACGAGGAAACTTGAAGGAATATATATATAATGCACGGCCTCTTAGGACTTCTGTAGAATGATCAACTGCTCCTTAGAAATATTTATTTCAGAGTAATGATGAAGTCTGATGAAGTCCCTCTGAATAAGGCCATGTGTCAAATTGGCAGCAATGTAAATGTAAAAATATACCATGTTAAAATGGGTTTTTCCCCAGCAAACTTTTTTTTTTAACCAAACTTAAATAAGTGCCTCATTTCCAGGCTAATCAAGCTTTATTTCTTTGATTCTACATTGAGCAGATAAAACAACTGGCAGGTTGATTAAAGCATTTGTGAAAGTGTCAAAAAATTAGATGATACATCACCATTCCTTTCTTTCCTGTTTTTGGAGCTTTCTTAATCAAAAAAAAAACTAATGCATAACAAAAAAAAAAGAAAAAAACAGAAAAGAGACACTGTGCATTTATAAAGGAAATACACCATCAAGACTTCCTGGTTGTGTGTATTCCTTGTTTTGTTTTTTTGCTGTTTAAATTCAGGCTTATCTCATTAGTGCTCTCGCATCTGACAACTGTCGCATTGATGAATGTCAGTGTCACTTTGAAGCTCTTCGCAAATTGAACACGAAGCCGTCCCTCGACAAATAACAGCTTTCCTTATTCACGCTCGCACCAGTCAGAGGTCACTAACCCCTGGCCACGACACGTGACTCCACTTTCAGTCGAATCCACTTTGTGACGCCAAACAGCAAGCTGAGGCGGAAATTCATTTGTTTTCCCCTAATCCGATTGCGTCCCGAGCTTTCCTTCCCATCAAGCCTGTCATTTGGACTCCATCATGTCCCTGGCTTAAGTAACAGCTGCGCCACTTTTCCTTCATCGCTAAATAACTTACTTTGTTCTGTGACTGATAGGGGGACCTTAATGGCAAGGGGGGGCCTTTATGTTTTAAGGCAAATGGTATTAGCGTGGAGGCCGTCAAGTCTAAACCGGCATAAAAAATATATTCCTTACTACCCGCGAGCGGCATATATCGGCGTAGGCTTTCTGTAAAAAAGCATTACAAAGCCACTCTGGGCCATCTTGCAATCTTCAGTGCTGTAAAGAGACACAATGGATGCGGTGGTGTAAATCTGTTATTCAGATACGTGTGAATGGACTTGCTTTATCACCAATTTCCCGGCTTCAAAGAGCACTTCTTATATAACAGGGTAATGGCCGTTGGTTTTGTGGGTTCTGCATCTGTTACTCGCTCGAGCCTCATTTGCCTCAGCCATTTCTATAAATCTGCATCAAGGTGCGAAAACATCCGCAAGTCGCATCTGTACGTTCGGCCGCCAAAACCATGGGTCGATAGTTAAACCCCAATTCCAAAAGTGTTGGGACACTGTATACAATGTGAATAAAAACAGAATGACATGATTTGCAAATCTTCTAAACTCAGATTTGATTCTCAATAGAATATAGAAAACATTTCGAATGTTGAAACTGAGTACATTTACAATTTTACAGTAAAATGAAGGTCATTTTGAATTTGACGGCTACAAAGTAAAAACAAAAGGAGAAAAAAGTAGGGAAAAATGTTAATAAAATGTAACAGTTATGTAACTATTAACATAATTTACACCAAATAATAATAATAATAATAATAATAAACTAATTAGTTGCAAAATCATCCCAATATTGTTTCCCCTTAAAATGGTACATTTCCTCCGTTTCGACATTTGATTTTATTGTGAATAAAATATGGTTTTACAAAATTTGCAATTGATTGCATTCTGTTATTATTTATTATATTGTTTATTTACAGTTAACACAGTGGCCCAACTTTTATGGAATGGGGGTTGTAAAACGCCTGCTGGAAAATTTACAGAATGTCTTTAAAGATCCCCAATTTGGTTTTCTTTCTCAGAAACATACTTAAAAAAAAAAACCTCTTGCACTGTCAGTACTGATGAAGTGCTGGTTAGAAGGAGAAAGAGAGTGTCAGTGAATAATAAAAGGCAGAGGTCTGCACTGTTCGCTCTTACATCATTATGAGCAAAATATGGTTTACATGGGTTGAAAGTATGTGAAAGATCTTGAGTGGCCTGCTATAGATGCTGAGATCAACCCTATAATGAACACATTTTGGATGAATTAGAACAGCACTCCAGGCCTCCTCATCCCTTGTGGATGAATGATCACAAATCTCCATAAGCCCACTCCAAAATCTAGTAGAACATGTTCCCGGAAGTGTGGAGGAACAGTAAATGGGGACTAAATGTAAGTTTAAGATGCGCATAGAATCAGATATGATGTTCACAACATCCATTTTTTAAATGAATTATATTATGAATGAAAAAAGCTCGAATATATAAAATGCTGTGCATGCCGTCGTCAGCCGTGTTGCATTTTTATACATTGTACTCACTTTAACAGCTTTTAATGATCTATTTAAAAGGAAAAAGGTATAAAATATACAGTGAAGCTAAAACCGTGCCTCTAACACAGCCATTCTTATTCTAAGGTTAGCTAATTCCTCTTCGACTCTACAATGAGTTTTTCTCATTCCCACTTCTAATGGCTTATGGTTTTCCTATCAGTCCGTGTGTCACCGAATGATAAATGTGCCGTATTATCCTTTAGAACAGAGCAAGGTCTTTCTCTCACTGAACCCCGGCTCCTGAGCCCGAGGAGAAATTGGGTCTGGGTCAACGGAAAGGGAAGCGTCACGGTGGTTCTCCTCCTGCTTAAAAAAACTCTTTTTCCTAAATTCAGGGATTTACTGTTCAAGTCAAGGGCATGTCTTCCGGTGCTGAATCCCAATGTGCACAACCAGAGATTATTACGAAGTAGACAGAGTTAAGTAAAGCACGACCAGACCTACTATTAAAGAAGTGCACTAAAACCTATAGTGCAAATTCATCTCCCCGACTGATAATGCTATTTTCAGAGAGATTGCACACACATACACACACACACACACACACACACACACACACACACACACACACACACACAAAAGTGTGCTCTCTCCTGCTCGACGCCATCAATTTAATATGAAATTCTACTGCAGCAGCACTTTTTTACGTGCATTCTGTTTTATTACTACGCAAGAGCAGCAATCTGGGGATTTTTTTTTGAAAGAAATAAACAGCGCTGAGGCTGTGCAGTTATGTCACATTCAGAAAGTCTGCTTTGGAGCCTCCACCAGGTCCACCACACATCCTTTTAATTAAACACGCGCTCGTCACGCCGCTGGCTAGTTTTCACTCATATCCTGCTTTAGAGCCGTAATTGTCCTCGTAGGGGTCAGAACAGTGGCACCAGTGACCGAAAGTACTATTAATAAACAAACAAATAGATAAATACTCGAAAAGATAAAGATCAAACATGTAAGTAAACACTAACATATAGGAATACATTATAAATAAATGGAACGAATCAACACAAATGTATATAATTATTGACAAAATGTGATCGTAACGGATTCAAATAGACAAAACAGACAAACAATTAAATAAACAAAGGAATGAAAAAAAGAAATAAACAAAGACCCCGAAAAATGTTTTTTACATACTAAACAAAATGCTACCAAATAAAGAAAGAAATAATTAAAGCATATGTTTTAAACAAATTATGTAAAAAAAAAAATGTTAAGTCATATATATAGAAAAAACAAAAAAAGACAAAAAAAGTAGATAGATAAATAAGACAAATAAACAAACAAAAGTACCCAGATTAAAAAAAAAACAAAAAAAACAAAAACAAGACCTGATCATAAGATTTGCATGTGTTGTTTGAACATTCCATTCCACATTTAGTTCCCATTTGCTGTTATAAAAAAATCTTCACTCTTCTGGGAAGATGTTCCACTAGATTTTAGAGTGTTCTTGTTAAGATTCTTTCAGCCACAAGAGTGTTAGTAAAGTCAGCTACTGATGTCAGTGAGGTATGAAGGCCTGGGGGATGTTCCAATTCATCCCAAAAGAGTTCAATAGGGATTAGATCAGAGCTCTAAAGCAGGGCACTCAAGATCTTCCCCTCCAACCCATGGTCACTATATCCTAATGGAGCACAGGGTTTTGTGCACAGGGGCTTTGTCATGGTGGACCAGGTTTGTGTCTCCTTTTTCATGTGAAGAGAAAATATAATGCTACCACATCCAACCACTATACAATTGCATGCGTCACAAACTGTGGGTTAGGCTTAGTGTCAGGTGTCTCAATACTTTTCTCCATACAGCATTTTTTAAAACATTGATACTGCTAGCGCATGCCAGCACACACCTATACACTGAGTTGGCATCCAGGATTCACGGAAATCTGGATCTTAAAATCTACCCTGAAATTCTGCCTGTTCCTCTGCAGATGTGTATTTTATTCCACTACGTGGGTCATTTTATAACTTCACATCCTCTTCCAGTAGAATTAGTAATGGAATCCTACAGTGTATGACATTTCAGTTCAGAGAAAAGCAGGGCAGAATTATTTATGCAGCTATGCAATATCTTTCTCTCCGACTCTATATGAAAGAGTAAGAGAGCGATTGCGAGACTGAGAGAACGACTCAGAGTATAAGAGAGAGGGAGTGAGAGAAAGAGTGTATGAGAGTGAGAAAGAGTGAGAGAGTAGGAAAGGGAGAGAGAGTACGCTTAAAAAAAATCACAAATTAAAAAAAGAAAAAGCAAACAAAGAGAAAGAAACATTCGTCTGTCAAACCAAGAAGCTGTGAGATGCTTCATGAGAGAAAACTCAGTCCTGATCCCGACAGCAGCTCGATATGAACGTGTCGCCCGAGAAACACCAGCGTTTCCTTCCCACATACGCATTAGTGAGATTTTATTGTTGATTTATGTATTAGTTTTATACAAAGAGAGAAAAAGAGAGAGAGAGGGAGTAAGTAAGAGTGAGGGAGTACAACAGCAAATGAGTAAGAGATCAAAAGAGAGAGAAAAAGAGCGAGAGAAATAGATGAATAGATAGATAGATGGATAGATAGATAGATAGATAGATAGATAGATAGATAGATAGATAGATAGATAGATAGATACTGCAATTAAAAGAGAAAATGAGAGTGAGAGAAAGTGTGAAAGAGATAAAGCGAGTGAGAGTGGGAGAAAAGAAAAGTGTCTGTGAGAGAGATCACGTGTGTGCGTGTGAGAGAGAGAGAGAGAGAGAGAGAGAGAGAGAGAGAGAGATTAAGAGTGAGAGAAAAGTGTGTGAGAGAGAGATTAAAAGTGAGAGTAAGAAAGAGAGAGCAAGTGAGAGATAAGTAAAAGACAGTGAGAGACTGTGAGCGGGGGAGTGAAAGAGTTAAAAGAAAGAAAAAATGAGAGAGAGAGAGAGAGTAGAGCATGCATAAGAAAAAGAGAGTATGTGAGAGAGATGAATATTGTATAAATGTAACATATTGATAGTGTATAAACTTTATGTATACATTAAAAAAAAAACGCTGTCATGCAGAGAAAAAATTTAAGATTTTCAGAAACAAAATAAAATAGTTTGGTTTTGTTCACTCAACACAAAAAGTTCAAATAAATATGTATAAAATATTATCTTTATTCGATTGTAATTAAGACTGTGATTGAGACGGCCTCTATAAATCTATCACTCATTAAAAAATAATATATGCATTTATATGTTTATGATTATTTTTATATCGGTTTACTTTATAGTATAGTATTAGTATTGGTATTGTAGTAGTATAGTAGTAGTATTGGTATTGTAGTAGTATAGTAGTATTAGTATTGGTATGGTAGTAGTATAGTAGTAGTATAGGTATGGTAGTAGTATAGTAGTATTAGTATTGGTACGGTAGTAGTATAGATAGTAGTATTGGTATGGTAGTAGTATAGTAGTAGTATTGGTATGGTAGTAGTATAGTAGTATTAGTATTGGTACGGTAGTAGTATAGATAGTAGTATTGGTAGGATAGTAGTATAGTAGTAGTATCGGTATGGTAGTAGTATAGATATTAGTATTGGTATGGTAGTAGTATAGTAGTAGTGTTGGTATGGTAGTAGTATAGTAGTAGTATTGGTATAGTAGTAGTATAGTAGTATTAGTATTTGTACGGTAGTAGTATAGATAGTAGTATTGGTATGGTAGTAGTATAGTAGTAGTATTGGCAAGGTAGTAGTATAGTAGTAGTATTGGTATGATAGTAGTATAGTAGTAGTATCGGTATGGTAGTAGTATAGATATTAGTATTGGTATGGTAGTAGTATAGTAGTAGTGTTGGTATGGTAGTAGTATAGGTACGGTAGTAGTATAGTATTAGTATTGGTATTGTAGTAGTATAGTAGTATTAGTATTGTAGTAGTATAAATAGTAGTATTGGTATGGTAGTAGTATAGTAGTATTAGTATTGGTATTGTAGTAGTATAGTAGTAGTAGTATTGGTATAGTAGTAATATAGTAGTATTAGTATTGGTATTGTAGTAGTATAGATAGTAGTATTGGTATGGTAGTAGTATAGTAGTATTAGTATTGGTATGGTAGTAGTAGTATTGGTATTGTAGTAGTATAGTAGTATTAGTATTGGTATAGTAGTAGTATAGTAGTATTAGTATTGGTATTGTAGTAGTATAGATAGTAGTATTGGTATGGTAGTAGTATAGTAGTAGTATTGGTATTGTAGTAGTAGCAGTATTGGTATGGTAGTAGTATAGTATTAGTACTATTGGTACGGTAGTAGTATAAATAGTAGTATTGGTATAGTAGTAGTATAGATAGTAATGTTATTAACAATATAGTAATTATTTTCAGTGAATGAATGAACAATGAATGTGGACAGAAATCTCTTCCTCCAAGCCTTTATAAAAAAATTAAAAATTCACACTTTCTTCGCTTAATTATTTAAGTTAACCCTGTACAATGAAGGGCAATCGAGGACATCGTCTTGCTTGAAACCTGGTTTCAAGCAAAACCTATTTTGAAGGTCAGGTGATTTCATCTCTCATATCCTTTCACGTCTGGCTTGAAAAAAGAAAGAAAGAAAAGAAAAGAAATGAGAAAAATATGGAAAAAGGCAGTCTAGTTGATGGCAATCCCTGGCTGCACAGGCAGAAACACGTGAATTGTAAATTACAGGTTTTAGATTATTATTTGGTTTTAAGATTATGGGTTTTCCGGATTCTTAGTTAAATAAAAAAAAAAAAACTTCTCCATCATTACATTCCACACACAATCACATCCTGTCGACGATAATCCAGCGCTTATCCCATAAACAGGCAAGCTGTTCATCAAAAAAAAAAAAAATTTCAGTCCTTAAACCCACAGCAATGTGTGTCGCCTTGAGCTAAGCTAGGGGATGAAGTCTACCTGCATCTCTGTGGTCCGGAAACTCAGCTGACTGGCTGTTTCAGATTGTAGCAGTGTCCTCAAGGGGGGGAGACGCGCCGTCGGCCTGCTTCTAGATCAAAGTTAGCCAAAGGGGGAGCGCTCTAGCAGCTGGTAATTACCGTGCATATGGCTCAGCCACTTAATTAGCATTGCGAGTCCACCTTTTTAATGAGTTTCGATTCGGTTCCGTTCTGTTTAGGGGGGCAACGGCAAATAGAAGAGGCGCTCGAGTGGCTGAGGACTCTGGCTCAGAGAGGATTTATCATTGGAGGAATGTCTGGAAGCACCGGTCCATTGGGCAATCGTTTGCGAAGAGCTCATAAGTACAGAATATGGAAATGAAGGTTAGGGGGCGTTTTGAGGTATTGTTAGTACTGTTGGTAACGTTTTGCTTGTGAAAAATCCACACAGTTTACTTTCTATCCATTTATTGCAACTTCCATGCAACAATCTTGCTCCTGGGTTTAGTTAAATTACCTGATATAAACACTTGTGTCCATCCTTGAAGAATTATTACAGACCTCTCATAGAGCATATCGACCAATATTTTCTTTAGTTAACCCCCTACCCCCTGCCTTTGTTTTTTTTTAAACTAACCTCTGTCTAGGTTGTTACTATGGAAATGAGAACATAATCATTACTAACTCCCTACCAAGTGAGAATGAGTTTCGCTATTTGAAAAAATACACAAATCAATAAATAAATAAAATATTTCCTCTATTAATGCATTACAACATATCAATAAAAAAAGAGACACCTAAAGACTTACAGTATTACTGTTTATTAGAGATGGAAAAATTTGCCAATTCGCATCAGTGTGTTGGATACAAGTTGGCATTTGTACAGAATCCTGAAAGATATTTGCATCAGTAAAAAAAAAAAAGAAAAGATATTTAGAAAGTGAGCAATAATTTATGAACAATATCCTATACAGTGGTCCCCTGGACCTCCCGGGGGTTACGCTCTAAGACCCTCTGCGAGTTCCGAAAATCTGAGAATTGTGGAGTGTCACCCGCAGCCCTTATGGTACCTTGGTGAATTCATCTAGACACAGTATTAGTGTGCAGTATTTGCCCAAATACATAGTTTAAAATGTTATTTAAAATGAAACTAAAGTGTGTACTGAGAGTCACATAGAATATAGATCAACATGGCAGAGGTAGAGCTGCATCTACCAGGAGACAGAAGAGGAAAAGAAAGTCTGGTTTTAATTCTAGTTTATAAAAATGGCCATGCTTTAGAAGTCAGAAAGCACTTAAGTAAATGTATGATTCGCTGTCTGTTTAAACCAAAGAAATAAACGTGAACTATCTATACCATACTGAATTGTATAGCATTATGTTTGTTTCCAAAGCATCGTATTGCAGTGAATAACAGTGCACTGAATCAGATCGAAATCAGTGCACACTGCATCGTAATCGCTTTGCATCGGTAGCTACTTCATGTGTTTCTTTAATGCGCCGTACCGTCGACTAGAGATTGAGATGCGAATCGCATCGGCCTCAGTTATGTAGATGCACAATCCTAGTGTTTATGTTTTAACTTTGCCCTTGAACTGAAAAAAGGATTTGCAGTGGGAAATCCCTTGTGGTGCTGTCATTTAGTCCTTAGCTCAAATCTCTGTATGCTAATCCACAAGCTTAGCGTTGCATTCGGATGCTTGCGGTTTCGATGGAGATGAATTGTTCGGTGGTAAACTGTACCATCGTATGTACTACGTTGTATGACTTGATAGACTGCAAGTGTAAGAGTGTACAGTATATGTCTATACACTGTATACTTTCTGGAGTACCACATGACAAAATGGCAATACAATCACCTGGATATTATCACCCATTGATGCAACATGATTCTTTTTATTTCTCTGCTTAAATAAATGGTAAAGCACTTTTGCATTTGTTCGACAACTGGGGCAAAGAAAATTAAATATTATTACAACA
Source organism: Silurus asotus (assembly GCA_024362625.1). Taxonomy (NCBI): domain Eukaryota; kingdom Metazoa; phylum Chordata; class Actinopteri; order Siluriformes; family Siluridae; genus Silurus; species Silurus asotus. The sequence continues at coordinate 1,746,637 of MU583213.1, read as the reverse complement.
TTCTGAATGATAAGCTAATAAGCAAACGCACTAGTTGTACAAAAGTCTTTTGAATCAGATAACAAGCAGGTCATAAGGCCGTTTCTGGTTTGTCCCATTTGTTATATTGCCGATGTACAAAGTCGAATCGCTTGACCAAATAGCAGATGGTAATTGACATGATTAAAAGCCCACCCACAACCGATCCTTAAAGGAAATCCTGACAACACTACGGAAAGACATGTGCTAGCTTGGGAAACCTTTCCATGCCTGCGTTTCCACTAACGTCAAGGTAACCGGAATACCCGATCGTCTCCATGCCCAATACACGTGACCCTACGACGCCCTTTTTGGCCTTGTGACACAAATTACAGCTCCGTGGAAAAACCCTGAGAAGCCTTCGACACCCACCTGCCTTTCATCATAGAGCTGACTGAGCGGTGACAAACATCAAACGGGGAACATCAAGGCTGCCGTGCGACTAAAAAGAGGCTTCTCTTACCTCCAGACACGCTTCAATAATTGGATTGTCAGAGCTCATGGTAACATCAGAACGCTTTAAGATGCTATTAGGTGGAAATGCGGCCAATTTTTGAGGAGTTTTTAAGGATCTATAAATATATGATCAGGTGTGGATGTATACTTATGTGTGGATGTAATATTTATATATACATAAGAACATATGTAGGATGGAGGACGGAGAAGATGTTAGAAGACTCCCTCACAACCACAGTCAAACATGGAGATGGAAGCTTAATGGTATGGGTTTGTTTTGGAGCATTGAGCATTAAAAATTAGAGACTTATTCTGGGTGAATAAAATACTGAACCGACATGGCAACCATTCCATTCTTCAATGTCCTACAGGAGGCAGGCAAAGGATTTCAATTACATGTTTATTTTTTCCAATTAAAATAAAGTGTTAGATCTGGAAATTAATATATGTGTTTGGTCTTCATACTGTTAAATTCCACTAGTTGTTTGCATGTAAACAACATGCATGTGTCTCTCAAAAAAACAGAAAAGGTTAAATGTTTCCAAACTTTTGACAGGACCTCAATGCATATTTGTGCATTTTCAATTCAACTTTAAAGGTTTAAATGATTTCTCTGTAGCTTTTGAGGACACTTTTAAATTTGATAGGTACATGATTTTTTTTTTTCTATTCATGAAAATCGCATACAATATATAGGAAAATAATATATATTACTCTTGCGATGAAATTTCCATTTCCTGTCATTTCTGATGACAAACTCTATCAATAATCCAACTCTCCTTTAAACATCTGACCTAATACATGATGAAGGCTTTGCTTTTTTGCGGTTTTTCATTACAAACAAACCTGCAGGTTGCGAGTGGCCCTACACAGTGAATTAAATTGAGTTCCGTCAGTTTTTGATGTTTTATTTACTATAAAAGGAAGACTTTAATGGAGATGTATTTTGTCCAACTGATAAATGTTGAAAGTGATCAAATATGGCATTTCTATCTCTCTACATTTCTTGCTGTAGTAAATGATCTTTTTAAGGATCATTTTCCGTGTACTTATCCTTATCCTAACTTGAGACAGTTACATGAGATCTGGAATTTCTGATCTGCTTCTAAATAACTTTTAAATAATTGAATTCATCATATATTCATCAACCCCAACTTCAGTCTGGCACTCCAGCATTGAAGCATAGCTACGAATATCCACAAAAAATCATCACCGAACAAAATTATAAACGCAACACTTTTGTTTTTGCTCCTATTGTTTATGAGCTGAACTCATAGATCTAAGATCTTTTCTATGTACACATAAGGCCCATTTCTCTAAAATATAGAGGTAATCCATCCACCTCACAGTTGTGGGATATCAAGATGCTGATTAGACAGCATGATTATTGCACAGGTTTGCTTTTGGCTGGCCACAATTAAAGAGCACTCTAAAATGTGCAGTTTTACTGTATTGGGGGGTCCGGTCGGTATCTGGTGTGACCACAATTTGCCTCCTGCATTCTGCCCTCTACAGTAAAAACTGGGATTCATCCGTAAGCAGAACACCTCTCCAAAGTACCAGATGCTATCGAATGTGAGCATTTGCCCACTCAAGTCGGTTACAATGACGAACTGTAGTCAGGTCAAGACCCTGATGAGGAGGATGAGTTTCCCTGAGATTCTTTCTCAGTTTGAGCAGAAATTCTTTGGTTATGCAAACCAATTGTTGCAGCAGCCGTCCGGGTGGCTGGTCTCAGACAATCTTGGAGGTGAAGATGCTGGACGTGGAGGTCCTGGGCTGTTGTTATTAAACGTGGTCTGCGGTTGTGAGGCCGGTTGGATGTACTACAAAATTCTCCGACATTTTTTTTAGACGGTGTATGGTAAAGAAATGAAAATCCGATTCACGGGCAACAGCTCTGGTGGACATTTCTGCAGTAAGCTTGCCGATCGCACGCTCTCTCAAAACTTGCGACATCTGTGGCATCGTGCTGTGTGATAAAACTGCATGTTTTAGAGTGGCCTATTATTGTGGCCAGCCTAAAGCACATCTGTGCAATAATCATGCTGTCCAATCAGCATCCTGATATGCCACACCTGTGAGGTGGACGGATTATCTGGGCAAAGGAGAAGTGCTCACTAACCCAGATTTAGACAGACTTGTAAACAATATTTTAGAGAAATAGTCCTTTTTGTGTACATAGAAATAGTCTTAGATTTTTGAGTTCAGCTCATAAAAAATAGGGGCAAAACCATGGTTTATAATTCTGTTCAGTATATATATATATATAAAATGTTATTTATTTTATAATTCTTTTTTTTTTTTATTTATTCATTTTTTTCCCCCAAGATTGATTCTTCTGGCCTCTGCATTCCAAAGAATATTTGGTAATATAGCACAGAGCCTGTAGCTATGATGTAAATGTATAAAACCACAGCCAGTATCTAAAAAAAACAACAACTACCTTTTTGTCCCTTCGCCATCAAACACATTTCAGGTTATTACATTTGGGAGGATGAAAAAAAATATAGACCGTTTTAAACCGTCATTGATTGTGTGCTTAGCTTCAGCACAGTGGCAAGACAGCGAGCTGTGGTCTATGTACTGCTTAAACTATATATAGATTCGTGTGGAAGGTCATTTATCATTGGAGGAGGAATATAATGGGCATCGTTCCAAATAATGTAAAAGAAAAGAAAGTTTTTTGGGAGGAAATCGAGCTTACCTGGATGATGGATGATTGAGACGATGATGGGGAAAAAAAAACAGAGAGACAGAGAGAGAGAGAGAGAGAGAGAGAGAGAGAGAGAGAGAGAGAGAGAGAGATATTAGTGAACAGCAGTTACATATTATTTTAAAATACTACTCAATAATAACAATAATAAGTAGTAATCAAACACAATGAGGTCAGTGGTCGATTTTACTGGTTACAAAGTGGAGGTTGATTTCATTGATAAAACATTGTGACTTTATACCTTCGTGATTATACACACAACCGAGTTTAATGCTACAGGACAATATTCAACTACATGGTGGTGTGAAATTTTGATTCCTATTACCAATTATATTTAACGGTGCTGCCCGTCTGCAAAACATGCTCCTATTATCGCTTAGTTTATAGCAGCTCTCCATGATCTTTGCCTCACCAGTCTCTGTTTAATTCCTTACTCTTAATGTTAATAAAACCATGGATAAACAGCTGCTGACCAATCAAAATGATATGTGACAGACCCAAAAGGCTGTGGAATAAAATGAGTTGATGCAAGACTGCTTCCAATAACTAGCATTAAAGTTCTGTATCACATATAGGTCTCTTTGGTGGGATGGAACCTCAGTCAGGCTTAGTAAGGCAATGCTGGCTCTTTGGTAAAAGCTCTGCGTTGCTGATTGGAACGGGAAGGTTGGGGGTTCAAGCTCTGTTTGGCCCTTGCACAAGGCCCGTAACCCTCTCTGCACTCTGAACCAGATTCCTAACAAGCTGAGGAAGAAAGAACGATCTTTGTGGTCTGTGTGAAGAAAGAATTTTAAAGTATATCTTGCAAATGAAGACGCTTCTTCTTTTTCAAACGACTTGCACAATGAAAGCTCTGAATGAATTCAATCACTTTTCATGATAAATGTTTTGGATCAAATTTTTCAATCCCGCCCACTCCTGAAGAAGTTTTGATTATTATTAACACTTTTAATATTTTTGGAGATACCAGGCTGCAATATTTTCTATTGAACTGAGTTGGCTCTAAAGTATAAACCAATAAATATAAGCTGTTTGTTTTCTTCCTGATTTTTGGACTGTAATGATATGCGATGTTAAACCGAACCCAGAAAGATAAATCAAGTTTTAATAGGTGTGAAAGCGCTCAGAGGCACTTATTAAAACACCTGCAGGAATAAGGGCGTTCAGAGAAAAAAGACATTTAGTTTTGAAAGCAACATAAGTTCGGTTCAAGTATAATTTATTGCCTTTTGGATTTTTTTTATGCAAATCAAATTTTTTTTATCATGATGCAGTTAAAATGAGTCGATGCAACACTGGTTCCAATCAGCAGCATATTTTTGCCCGATTTGCTTGTAATCTTATCTACTGCCTAGCATGAGTTTCTTTTAATTCAGGAACACACCTTCAATATAATTCTAGAAACTCACTGGAAAAAAAATGACATTTGTACCTGTAAGTCATAAATGCAATTAAAGGACAAACCTTGAATTACTGGCTGATCAAATAACAGCCATTGTTTCTCGTTGGCTGAAAGTTTTCATGCTTCGTTCACTCCCAAAATAAACCCAGGAAAAAGTGTATTGACCATCTCGTCCCTCAGGATGGAGTGGTGTAACAGACCAGCATCTACATCCTGACCCACATGGATCACCGTCGGTTTAATTGCTGTCTAGCCAAGCTGAGTGAAAGGGGTGAGAGTGGAAAAAAAACTGTCCCTAAGGTTGTAACTCAATCGTACTAACTGCTTCAGCAAGGCTCCATTAACAAACAGCAGCAGCCATCGAGTTATCAAACGAGTGAGGCTTCAAGACGTCAAGGTTTGAAGTGTGCACAAGTGTTAGCGAGAGCTTAAACCAGAGCGCCATTAGCCATATGGCGACAGAGGCTGCATCAGCGTGTCTCTTCCGACTCACCCACGATGCAAATTAGGCTCTTGATTATCTACTGTCTGGAGTCAGAAAGTAAAGAGTGCGGGGGTGTGAAGTCGACGGAAAGGAGGTACTTCCCAGCAATTTAGAGCACAAAAAGCAAAACGGGGTGGGCTTCATGCATTCAAGTCAGGTCCAAGATTTAAAGCTCCAGTGTGCATGTGCAGTACCATGGGTTCTAGGTGTCCTATGGTTTGGTTCAACTCACTAATCCAAAATGACATGACTTGAAGTGGGAAATCATGTTCGAGTTCATATCTTAAAATGTTGGACTTTAGATCAGAAGGTCGTGTGTTTAAATCCCAGCACCACCAAGCTGCCACTTCTGGGCTCTTGAACAACTGAGGTAATTGACAAATTGTCTTGGCTACTGATGTGCTGGCATTGGCTACAAAATGTGCTGTTCTGTCCTCTAACCTCGACCCCCTAGCATCTGAGTCCGTTAGCATCTTTCATGTGCAGGTATAGAGAAAAATTCCTAGATTGTTTCCTAGACCTACGTTCGGAGCTTTACACCGAGCAAAACATCTGAGGAAACTCTTTGAAGAAACTCTTCAAATTGAAGCCTGGATTTGCAGTTGATTTCGTTACAAGGACCTACAGCTGCTGCATGACTGGGAATGCCGTTGAACTATTAGTCATAACCACAGAAACTCTAGGCTCTTCCTGCCCAAAAGGGAGAGCTCCCGCTGAGCCGTTAGCGGCCCAATCTGTTTCGCTAATTCGTAGCTCGAACGCAAGGCGAAAATAAAATAAAACGCAGGTGGAACCGCTTCCGATTTCATTATTCCGATGTCTCTTCGCTGAATTAGCATGCCACAAAAGCGCCTCTGGTTAATTGAAGTGTGGAGAAATAGGAAGGGGAGAGGAAGGTAGAAAAAAAAGCTAACAACTCTCTAATAACGAGGCTTGCTCAACAAGAAGTGTGATTCAGAGGAGCTCGGGTGAACGCTCTTTTGGCTCTTGCGACTTGAAAGGCTGTACAAGCTGGTTTTTCGCACCTGATACCGAAGGCATGCGAAGAAAAGGGAATTTCATTAGCATCCATTTTGGTTAGAGGATGTTTTTTCTGATGCCTTGTTAGTTACAGCTAGCAATTACTCCCAAAACTGTGTGAAAGAGAAATGAAGACCATGAAGGAATAAAATCTCACTTGCTTCATGATTAACACTGGACACTTGACTGGTTCACCCCAGGGGCCCTGAGTGGAAGCAGATTTTTTATTTGTGTTTTGATTCTATATAAAATGATCTAAAGAGCGTAGCCTTCTAAAGCGTGATAATGGGAACTTTTATTAGCAATTAACATGTATTGAATTCTTCATTGTGATTGGTCAGAGGGTGTTGCTCAGATTTCCATATCAATGTGCAATTTCTAAACATTCAAAGAAAATACACAAAGGATTCGATATATTGAAATTGAAGTTGGCATGATGATGTTTTCTGTGAGGAAACGTTCAAGAGGGACATCCAGCACTTAAGCTATATTTTTGCTACTTTTACTTGAGTTTTATTTACCGAAATGAAAACTTTTTCATTCATTTTGGATCAGCCCTAAAGATATAGCAGTTTCCTGCCAAAACTATTCTACTTCAGGCGCCAAATGCTTAGCAGGAATGTCTGTGACATGGGAGACAGATGGCTCAATTTTCTTCGCTTCTAAATGCTTCAAACGAAACAGGCAAATGGAAATATGGGGATTTCTCGACTCAACTTGAAACTTATGGAAACGTTCGCACATGAGCACATTATTAGCTAGCTGAATGGGCTTAACTAGCTAGCCATGTCTTTTGATGCTGTACAGTATGAAAAGTGATTTTGGTTGCGATTTTCTGTTGTGATCGATTGATATCAACAGTCTATTCAATGATGGACCTGTAATAAATAAACATTCGTTGCCATCCAGATGAGGATGGGTTTCCCTACGAAATCTGGTTCCTCTCAAATTGTTTCCTCATGCCATCTACGGGTTTTGTTCCTTGCTGGTTAACTGTTAACTGATGCATGTTGATATGAATGTTAGAACATACACCGAGCTATAAATTATTCTGCTTATACCATGGTCACTTGTCAACACTTACAAGTTAAAGGGTGCATAGATAAGCTCCGGTTTTGTGAATGGAGGCCGGAGCATACACTGCTACGTGTGCCTGGCCCACGAAATTTAAAATATCTACACAATTTTATCGTCATCATAAGAAACATTGTAAGCCGAACCATCATAACCTGGGAACCAAATGCATCTAATTACAACATCATCTTCAGTTCAACAAATTTACCTTGTGCCTCGGGACATTCAACAAAATCACCCTAGTGGCCATTTCATTTTATTAACATGCAAAAAATGGAACATAAGGAAATGTTTGAGAAAGTGGTCTCAGTCTGTATGCGACCGTATGTTACTATGGTTACAACTGTTAACTAAGGCAGCACATTCATTATAAATGGTGATTAAATTGACCTACAGCTAATCAGAATCTAGTATTCAGACGGACCATTACATTCACATTTGGCAGACCCCCTTATCCAGAGCAACTTATACTAATCTCAATTATACAAGTGAGCACTAAAGGGGTTTAGGGCCTTGTTCAAAAGTTGGCAGATTGGTGGTGCAGGGATTTAAACAGAAGTCCAATGCCCTAACCACCACCCTACCACTTCCCTTCATGGCACAGACCCTGGTATAGCCTAAGTATTGACAGAAGCTACTCTAAATAATGGCCATGTTTTTTTTTATTTATTTGTTAATAAAAGCCTCACAGGAGAAATAAAACACTCGGCAATGCGCTGTTGTTGAACAATAATGAACGGCAAAGTGGCGCACCAACCCAAAGTTGATGATGTTCCAATAACAACACAAACCCACCCTCCCTTCCGACACACACACACAAAAGTCCTTTATTCCTGACTTAATTGCCAATCAGAAAGGCTAATGTGTTGGATAATGAAAAGCAGCAGGGGTTGTAAGTAGGTTTTATTATTACCTATCCATGCTAGCACATTTAAGGTCATAACATTGATTTAAACCTAATAGTAGCTTCCAGTAAAACTTTCCAATGAACCAATTAGGTTGCCCAAGGACGCCAGCTCATAAACTACACTACAGCGTATGCCAATTGTCAATCTTTATGGCTTTTTTTTTTGTTCTGCAGTAGATAGAACTTGTCACTTTATCTTACCCCTTAAGACAAAAGGTCTCGGGGAGAGTTGATATATCAGAGTCATCCTTGAGCGGAAAAAAAAAAAACGTATGTGAACAGACAGCGGTGAATCAGAGCTCGTTATGTTTTATGTGTACAGGAACGGCAACTTCCTTTGCGTCTCATCAGCCCCACTGTCAGGAAGCCTAGGAAAGGGCTAATTTATTTGACATAGATCAGACCGTCCTTAATGTAGCTGACACCCGTGTTGATGAGGTCTCGGCGAAGAAGGGGGGGGGCCCACCGATAGGTCCTTGTAACAGGAAGGTTTAATTGACCCTTCTCGCTCAATGTTTTATTCCTGGTTAAAAGAGAGACCACTTATCACGGCGCTTCATTTAGGAGGAGACACATGGAGCGCTGATGGGTCGGCTGTCTGGAATGACCTTACGGAGCACAAGCGATTCTACATAAGTCAATATGTTTCGTTTTTTTCCCCCCAGTAACTTCGCTTCTTTACTCAGTGCGCTTATATGTTACTACATTAATGAGGGGGAACGAAACATTTTTATCCTCAGTCAAGCACAATTCACTCGAATAGATTTATTTTTCAATGCGAACAATGCCTAAATAAAAACCAGAGACATTTTCTATATAAAAAAATTGGCTCATATAATGGTATTTATTTCATTATTTATATTTAATTGATTTATCCCCTGTATTTGAATGATTGTTCTTCATAAAAACACTCAGCGTAAGATATTTCAGTTACAAGAAAGCTGTAAAGTGACAATATTTTTTGTCAAGGATTATCCCCTCGTAAAAAACGCCGCATGCCGGATCGTGGGAAAATGAGGGCTTGGAGCTCTAGCACATTTCCCTCATTCCATTCTATGTTTTCATGGCCATGTGGTTATTTTATTTATTTATCTGATGTATCCACCTCTGTCTCGTCATTGGTCGTCGTGTTCCCGTGTTTTTCCATTCACAGCTGTTTTCACGTCTGTGTTTATCAGTTTTGTATACATACACACCTGTGTTTGGGCTCTGCCTCTGTGAGGTAATGTATACAACTCCCTTTTATTTATTGGCTCTTTCCCTCATCGTTTCTTGTTTCATGTTTTCTAGTTTTGGTTTTCTCAGACTTGTTTTGTCTCCTAATGTACATTCTTGTTTGCTCATTGGCCGACCGGTTGCCGGTACTATGTAAGTTCATCACTAAACATTCGTAACCCAGCACGTCTCCTTTATCGTAAGTACTTGTGTGACATGACTATTTCCATAAAGGGCTATAATCTACATTACCTATAATATCTGATAATATCTAACCAGGTTGGAGACACCTACAGGGATTATGGAGCACTCATTCATGCAGAATGTTTCTGATTATATCAATAAACCTTTGTTTGTCTTCCTTTTCTTGCTCTGAATGTTTTAATTTTGTATTTCATGTGTCAGAAAGATTTTCCCCTATTTCAGCAATGCCTATTTACACTTTTTTGATTTATACCGTAGTCAAAAAAAATAAAACGGTACTTTCCATTCTATTGAGTGGAAAATAACTAAAAACATTTTTCCAGTTTTTGTGATGGTTGCCATTAATTTTAGAGTTTGGATGGTTTTTTTTAGGAGCACAAACAAAATCCCAAAGCACAATTTTCTTCCAACAAAAAAAGACTTTTCCTGAAGACTCTTCCTCAACCGAACACAATATCTCAGCATCCTTATACTAAAAAAGACAATAAACACAATGAATAGTAAGTAAGGAATAAATCGTGATGGGGCATGACTGGATCGTGAGGTTTGGCTCAATCTGAAGCAGCTTTTCTATTACCACGCAAAATCTTCCTACACCATGTCCTGTAGTGTTTTCCTGAATTTTCTTCTCACACCATGATGTTTTGCCAATACTGACTATTTTGAATATGTAAGAATGTGCAAAGTCTAGTGTTTGTTTCTGTAATCACTAAGGTCACAATACCTCCATTTATTTCTTGATAAGATCTGGTTTTTGAACATCCCATTCCACATAATGACCCCCACTCTTCTGAGAAGATGTTCCACTAGATTTTGGAGAGGGCTTGTGGAGATTCACCTACTGATGCATTATAATTCATCCAAAAGGTGTTCAATAGTGTTGAGGTCAAAGCTTGATAGCAGGAGATCTTCTATTCCAAGCCATGTCAAGCATATCTTCATGGTGCTTGCTTTGTGCACAGGGGCATTGTCATGCAGAAACAGGTTTGGTGAAGAACTCTATATGGCTGGGAATGTCAGCGGTCCGAGTACTTTTGCTCATATAGTGTATACATGTGTATTTCTACCCTTCTTTTTTATTCCCACTCTTCTCACAGGATCTCTGCCAGGGTTTTTGTCGTGTGTCTGGTTAGACCAGCATTGGACGAGGGGTGCCTGCTGATTTAAACTATTTCAATACGCACCTGCGTGCGGTTCATCCCGAGCCAATATCGCTCTGACTGCGACGGCTAAACCTGAGGAAATAGCGCGAAGAACGTTTCCATTCTCTCCGCCACATGCAGACAGACATACCCTTTTATTCTGTGTGGGTTTTTTTTTTTAACAAGAATGATTTTTGATTGCAGGAGACCAGATGAGAACAGTACATGCACCAGGATCTCTGTCAATGAGGAAAAACTGACAGGGTGTGCTGTAATAGAAAAATAATCAATGAACGGGTAAGCGTGATGTGAAGCTGATAGTTTTCCAATAACAGCGTGTCATGGAGTGTTTTTATTCCTCCGATGATTACGGTTTTTATTTGTCGAAAACATTGTACTTTTTATCCATTTATGGTTACATTTAATGCTAAATAAGTTAGTAGAGGTATAGACATACAGTAAGAGGTGTGGACGCTATAGTAAAAGGTGTAGACACTATAGAAACAGGTGTGGACCCTATTGTAAGAGATGTGGACGCTATTGTAAGAGATGTGGACACTATTGTAAGAGATGTGGACGCTATAGTAAGAGATGTGGACACTATTGTAAGAGATGTGGACGCTATAGTAAGAGATGTGGACGCTATAGTAAGAGATGTGGACGCTATTGTAAAAGATGTAGACACTATAGAAACAGGTGTGGACGCTATAGTAAAAGGTGTAGACACTATAGAAACAGGTGTGGACACTATTGTAAGAGATGTGGACGCTATTGTAAGAGATGTGGACACTATTGTAAGAGGTGTGGACGCTATAGTAAGAGATGTGGACGCTATAGTAAGAGATGTGGACGCTATTGTAAAAGATGTAGACACTATAGAAACAGGTGTGGACGCTATTGTAAGAGATGTGGACGCTATAGTAAGAGGTGTGGACGCTATTGTAAGAGATGTGGACGCTATTGTAAGAGATGTGGACGCTATAGTAAGAGGTGTGGACGCTATTGTAAGAGATGTGGACGCTATTGTAAAAGATGTGGACGCTATAGTAAGAGGTGTGGACGCTATTGTAAGAAGTGTGGACGCTATAGTAAGCGGCGTGGAGGCTATAGTAAGAGGTGTGGACACTATTGTAAGAAGTGTGGACGCTATAGTAAGAGGCGTGAACGCTATAGTAAGCGGCGTGGAGGCTACAGTAAGAGATGTGGACGCTACAGTAAGAGGTGTGGACGCTATAGTAGGAGGTGTGGACGCTATAGTAAGAGGTATAGACGCTTGGGTAGAAGGTGTGGACGCTATAGTAAGAGGTGTGGACGCTATTGTAAGAGGTGTGGACACTACAGTAAGAGGTGTAGACGCTGCAGTAGGAGCTGTGGACGCTAGATTAAGAGGTGTGGACGCTACAGTAAGAGGTATAGACGCTTGGGTAGGAGGTGTGGACGCTGCAGTAGGAGCTGTGGACGCTAGATTAAGAGGTGTGGACGCTAGATTAAGAGGTGTGGACGCTGCAGTAGGAGCTGTGGACGCTAGATTAAGAGGTGTGGACGCTACAGTAAGAGGTGTGGACGCTGCAGTAGGAGCTGTGGACGCTAGATTAAGAGGTGAGGACGCTACAGTAAGAGGTGTATATGCTATTCTAAGAGATGCACACAGGGAAAACATTCAAGGCATTTTGAGCAGCCGGTTGTCATATGAAGCGCTGACGCCGAGTCATTTAGCATAAAGGCGAAAAGGACGGAAAGACAGCTTTCTAGCAGTAATAGTTCAGTAAGCTGAGTTAAAGACGTCCAGGTGACAGGGGACTTCCTCAATTAGACTCGCTGCATCTGCACTTCCGGACTTGATCGACGTGTTTTGAACCGCACTGACACACGACGCAGAGACGGCGACAGCGTTTAGTCAAGAGAATCTCCGTCACGTATATATTCGTGTGAAGCTGTTGTTACTAATCCGGATCAAAGCACAGTTTTTACGAGTGAACGGATTAGCTAGCTCCCAGACAAACTGCCTTAATCCATCCAGGATGTTGTGAACACTGTCAAATCCAGCGAGTCCTCAATGTTCCTCGTTTTCTCTTTGTTCTACACAGACAAGTCTTTTTCCCCCAATACTTTTCTCTTTCTCTTTCTCATACCCACCCCCACCCCCACCTCTGTGCCTCAAGAACTCAGGGGCGGGAAAATAAAAACGATCAGCCGCATGAAGTGAAAACGAGAACGACGCGTGGCCTTCGCCCCACTCTCTTTAAAGGGGGTTTTTAAGAAGCAGAATTGCACAGCTTTAGTGTGCAAAGAGATGAGAAGCAGTTCGGCTCTAGAATTTCTGGCCTCACGGGTAAAGACGGCAACCCAGGTTCCAAACACGATCTATGTGCTGAGTTCATTCATTCATTCCATCATCCATTCGTTGTTGCATTCTTTTATTTCTTTTTCATCCATTTCTTCATTCCTTCCTTTGTTCATCCTTGCGTCATTCATCTATTCCTTTAGTTATTCCTTCATTCATCCATTCCTTCGGTCATTCTTTCTTACCTTGCTTCATTCCTCCATTCCATCAGTCATTCCTTCATTCATCCATTCCTTCAGTCATTCCTTCATTCCTTGCCTCATTCCTCCATTCCTTCAGTCATTCCTTCATTCATCCATTCCTTTATTCCTTGCTTCATTCCTCCATTTCTTTAGCCATTCCTTCAGTCATTCCTTCATTCATCCATTCCTTCAATCATTCCTTCCTTCATCCATTCCTTCAGTCATTCCTTCCTTCATCCATTCCTTCAGTCATTCCTTCATTCATCCATTCATTCAGTCAATCCTTCATTCATCCATTCCTTCAGTCATTCCTTCATTCCTTGCTTCATTTCTCCATTTCTTTAGCCATTTCTTCATTCCTCCATTTCTTCATTCCTTGCTTCTTTCATCTATTTTTTCAGTCATTCCTTTATTCATCCATTCCTTCAGTCATGCCTTCATGCATCCCTTCCTTTAGTCATTCCTTTATTCATCCATTCCTTCAGTCATTCCTTCATTCCTTGCTTCATTCCTCTATTTCTTCAGTCATTCCTTCATTCCTTGCTTTATTCATCCATTCCTTCCATCATTACTTGTTTCATTCATCTATTCCTTCCTGCCTTTCATGAACAAAATACACATAAATGCACAAAAAACATGAGCAAAAGTCAGAAAGTCTCCTGCTACATTCAGTCAGCTGTATAAAAATAATAAAAAAAAATTGCTACCCCAAATAAAGAAGTTTGTGGGAAATATAATTTATTGTTGTTTGTTTTTTTCCTTTCTTAACATTCAATATGTACAATATTTTTTTTTCTCCCCAAAGAAGTAAATTATAAATATAGAAATAGGGTCCTGAGGTATCACAGATTTTCATAGCACATGTAATAACCTGTAATGTCCCAATTTTCTTCTGAGTATCAAAAACATGGCAGCAATAGAGAGGGAAAAAACAACCAAAAAATAAAAATAAAAAAAGAGAGAGAAAAAATCAATATAAAACGTGAATGAATTAATAACAAAAATATTTATACTTAAATGCAGAAATAAAATTTAAACAGGGAAAAAGTAAATATGCTGAAAATTTTTTTTTGAAGGTGAATGTACCGAACCCACCCCCCCAAAAGGATTTAAAATATTTAAATAAATGTATTGAGTCAACTAACTCTAAATAGAATTTAAATATTATTATTGATTTCTATAAAAAAACAACAACAACAAAAAAAAAAACACGGTAATGTGATAATTATCTCAATTAGCTTCTTTCAAAATAAATAAATAAATAAATAAATAAATAAATAAATAAATAAATAAATAATATTTCTATTTTTTAGCATTTGGGAACTCATAACATGACTGAAGATCTGAGAACCAACGACTTGTCCTGAAGAGCCCATAATGCATCAGTATGCATCACAGAAGAAACAATTCTGTGAGTGTATCATTTCACACACGCCATATGTGTGAAATTCCTCTCATTAAAATTTTAAAGCCTCAGGAGTTTCCTCTATCCGAGCTGCCACTACGCACTGTGGCGCCAAAAGTATTGGGACACCGACATTTCCAGCTGCATGTGGTTCTTTCCAAAACTGTTACCAAGAAGTTTGAGGGGCTCGACTGTATAAAATGTCTTCGGATGCAAATGTTCCCCTTCACAGTGGAAGATCTCAACCCTATTAAACACCTTTGAGATGAATTGGAACGCAACCCAGTCCCTATGTATCCTATAAATCCTATGTATCAGACTCCAAAATCTAGTGGAACATCTTCCCAGAAAGGTGTAGTTATACTAACAGTGAATGGCAATTTGGACGGTATGATGTTGCATAAACAACGAATGGAAATCTTGTTGATGGAAAAAAGAACATGTAGGGAAATAATACTCATCACTAAAATAATGACCGAGTGCATGCGCCAGCAAAACGACGGGCAGAACTGGGATCTGACCTCCAACACATCCCATGATACACCTGAATACAATCAGTAGCGCCTAATCAGGAGATCAGTGATCGACGGAGCATGTGACCTGCCACGGGGTCACCCCCCCCGACAGCACCCTCATTTGTCTCCAGCCACATTAGCATAAATTATGCATTGGGCTACGTCTCAGTTTTAAAAAGAAATTTTGAATCGTAGCCCGTCTAGACAGACTAGTCCTGTGTGATTGTGTAACCCTAAAACCTATTTAAATCCTCGTTACCAAAGCAGTCCAGTTTCTCGGAATAAAAGAAAGACAGAGAGAATCTGATGTTTTTTTTTTTCTGCGTCTCGAAGACGGATAGCCGTTCACCGCGAGGTAGCCTGTGTATCTGAATTATAAACCCGACGCCACAATCAGCAGCAATTAACCCAGATTTAGCTCGCGTGGAATCGTGTCTCATCTAATGGATAGCTGCAGCAGTAATTGGGTTGTCATGAGAAAATGTAAAAGCGAGTTGAACCAATGTTGAACTCGTGAGTATGTATGAGTAATACAATTGTTAGAGATTGTTAACGAACTCGCTAGTTTATTAACTCTGCACTTTCATCAACCTCCATATAAATTGAATTATTGCTCTTTATCAGTATATCAGTAACATTTATTACACATATTATAAGTAATTTGGATCCTTTATTACTCTGTTTTTAGTATTTTAGGGGGCCAAGCACCACAGGTTTTTTTTCTCTCAGTCTATGGAGTCTATGAACACTGCTCATGGAACCTTCCGGATGCTTTGCATGAAAATTGGTACAGTAATAGAGGAAAGCCATAGATACCCTTACAGATTTTTTTGTGTCCCTCAAGCACTAACTCAATAAGAACTCTATCTATTGAATGGATCCAAATTCATCGCAATTCGTCGTGCCGTGTCGACGAATAAACAGATTTTCCGCCATTTTGAAATTCTTCTCGGGCGTTCGAATCATCACTAAATATCAAGGTGCATCATGGGACCAATCGTATTAAAAGGTGTTCCTTTTCTGGAACAGATTCAAACATATAACTAATAAATACTGGTCTTCAAAAAACTGAGGACTTCAAGAAGTTGACTCTACAGCGCCACTTGGGCGGGGAGGGCTGTCATTTGCTGCCTTTTCTTTTTTCCTTTTGGACTTTCGTTTTTTTCGATGTAGGGAAATTCGTGACCATTCTGAAAAAGAAATGTTCTAGAAAGAAATGTTTTTACTTTATGACCTTTACTTGTCAATTTAACAACAGCTTGAGGCATTGGCAGCTAAATTAGCAGTATGAGTATGGAATTGAAAACTGATAGTCTTGAATTAAATTGAATTCATTTTTATTTGTAGGGCGTTTTTAACAATGGACATTGTCTCAAAGCAGCTTTTACACAGATAAAGCGGTAATAAAAGGAAGTAGGTTTGAGGGAACCCTCCTTATCCTCGAATGCCCATTCGTTATAGTACATATCTAAGAAGTGAGGGCCAAAAAAAAGATGCATGGCCCCTTAATTGCTGCTTGCAGGTGTATTTATGATGATTAATATTATCAAGGAAAGTTTTTTCGAATTTTCAAACACATTCTTCAAACTTCATGATATTTATTATGCTGTACTTTTTCCAATGATTGATATGAATTACAGAAACCCTAAGTGGTTGAATTACTCTGTACTCAAAGCCTTCAATTCCATTTTCCCGTTGCTTTGCCACGTTATTTGCCTTCATTCACCTCCTGACACTGTGTTCATTACCCATAATCGGCTTTCGCGTGTTTACATTAACCACGGCGATACCGATCAGGCAGGTCATTAAGCCTTATCTCTTCATCATTCCATAAACGTACTCACAAATGGCCTGCAATCTGGAGATGCGTAAACAAAGCACATCCAGAATCTACACTTCACTTCACTCCACCCATTATTTATACAAAGAAAAGGTTGGTCTTGTTTACCCCGGGATGTTAATTAACCAGCTCATGGAGTACATTAGTCAAGCTTTTGTGTTATACTATGATCGTCGTGGTTCACTGTTGAAATAAAAAAGAAATTGTACCGCTCACTATCCATGCACACAGCAGGCAATTCCCAGAGCTCAAGGTCAAGGTTAAATATTGTTCGATGCAAATAAGGCCCAAGACGCATGACTTTTCTTAACAATAAAGACGTGGACGAGTGCAAATTAAAGCGCTATCTACGATGAGAAATAGCGAATGAGCTTATTATAAGGCCGGGGTCGGCATGAACAAGTTTTCAATGAAGCCCAATCACAAGCTGAGAACCTCACTGATAACGTGCAGGACAATCAGTCGAGAGGTCATTAAAGCACCAGATTCCTGAAGCCCCACGTCGTTCCCTCCGTTTGGAAAAGCGTCCAAAAAGCTTTGTCCATTCCAAGAGGCTAAAACAAGGTCGCCGTTAGCTCTCTTAGCGGAACAACACAGCAGGTTATTCCAGCTGGGTATCAATCTCCTCCGCTCTGATTAACATAGGCATAGGCATGTGGAGCAGATAACAGGTGGCACCGTTTATGAACACGAGAAGCAATCAAGGCCCGAGGATTAAAATGTGTAATGGTATTGCCTCCTCTACGAGCTCGTCGGCGCTCGCCTGTAATGTAGCAAACATATTGTGGCGGCTCGTCGGACACCTGGATAATAGTGAAGTTTCAGCCGTTATCATCAAGAACACAGATTCACCGCTCGAGTACAACTTTAAATGACACGATGGCACATTGCGCTGTTGGGGAAAAAAAAAAAAAGTCCGGAATCCAATCAAGAACAAGTGCTGGAATGGGTACTTGAAAATGTTTCGACGAGCAGAGAAATCTGTGAAAAAGAACACCAAAACTTGGAGCCACTGCTGGTTTCTCTCATCATTTGATTTAAATATGCATGCAGAATAGTCACCGTTGTCTGTTCTGACGCATCACATGCCGCTGACTTTCAATTATCATTCGCTTTATATCAATGCACTCATTCTAATATGTTATTGTTTCTATGATTAGGTCCACAGGGACTTGTATGCCAACCAAATAACAAGAGCGCTTCTATTTAACAGTTATGTAATCATTAACATGGTGTTATTTTGGTAAGAGGTTGCTTATGTGACATTTATGGAAGGAGTCTCCAGTCTCAGTGTCGGTTTGTCAGGAGGTTTTCCTCCACAGGAAAGTCTTGAGTCTTTGCAGACTCATGTATAGAGTTCATGGACTTTAATGTATAAACATTTTTAACAATGGACAAAAGTATTGAGACACATGAACTTTCCAGCCATATGTGGATCTTTCCCAATCTGTTACCACAAAGTTGGAGATGTATTGGATGTCTTTGGATGTAGTAGCAGTTTTGTTCCAACATGACAATGCCCCTGTGATCTGCTTTACATGGGTTGGAGTGGAAGATCTTGAGTGGCCTGTTATAGAGCTCTAATTTCAACCTCATTGTGATCAATTGGAATGCTGACTGCACCCCAGGCCTCCTACATGACCTTGAGGCTGAATGAGCACAAACGTTTACAAGCACACTTCAAAATCTTGTGGAACATCTTCCCAGAAGGGTAGAGGTTGTTACTGCATATTGGAACTACATGTGGAATGGGATGTTTTTGTCAGAATTTACCATAACAGCAACAGTCTAGTCTCCAGGAAAACTGTGGCAGATTCTTTAAAAAGCATTAAAAAACAAAAAACAAAAAACAAAAAAAAAACACCAGCCAAAAACACCTTACTTTATTCTCATTAAACTGTTTAGTGCTTTATACAGTCATTGTATCTGTTCTGAAAGTTCTGAAAATCAGACCTTTGGACACCTTCATTAGCTGTTTGGATAATTTTATGAAACACATTCGTCTTGCCAGAGATACAAAGTCGTTTGTTTGAACCACTTAAGCTTTCCAAAGAACGCTGATAAATTAATCTGGCTTTCCTCTTTTTCCCCCCCAGTGTTTGTTACTTTCCTTACTATTTGTCATTTACAGCAATCTATTTGCTTGGTCCCTCTCTTAAGCTAGACAACATGGACAACAAATTAAAACTACATGTTAGATAAACAGTTGCAGTCGTTCAGCTAATATGGTTACACCTTTATGAAAAAGACCTAAACTGCCACAATGCAAGAAGACACTCGATACATCAGAACATAGAACATGAAATATCTTCATCAGCTGCCAACCGGTGTTAGGTGAAATAAGTGGATTCCTTTACATGAGTTTAAAAATAATTGCTACCTGTCTCTCCGCTGAGAACATAGCTCTTCCAGCTGCTGCTTGATCCACGTTGGCGAGAGGTTCCCCAAATGTCAAACTACCACATCATTACAACTTCGGTCATGCCACAGGCGTTTCAATCACTCAGCAAAGCCTGGCCTTCTATAAATCTCTTTTATTCCACTTGACATTTTTGTAAAGGAGAATAGTCTAAGGACGTTAATCCGATAATTGACTTCACTGACACAGTAGAGCAAATAGCAATCATGTAAGAGCAGAAATTGGAAAAAAAAAAAATATTTGAGCGCCAAACCTTTTAACCCTTTAAAAGGAAAAAAAAAAAAACCTTCACTCAAAATGACTCACATATCAATATTGTAATAAGACTTTCCATGGTTCTCCAGATTTCGAATGAATCTCTGTAGGCAGGTGTAACATTTTTGGAAGTAAAACCATTACTGTAAAATGTAAACCATAAAACCATATAGGGGGATCCTCCATTGACAAGATAGAGCTTTGTTCCCGAGAGTATTCCATGCAGCCATCCATCTTTTATACCACTTATCCTACACAGGGTTTCCTGGAGCCACCCTAGATGAGGTATTAACATATTGTAGAGCGAAACTGCATACACACTATGGACATTAAGAAATGCTAATCAACCTACAATGAATGGTTTTGGAGTGTGAGAGGAAACTGGAGTACCTTGAGGAAACCCTTGAAGCATGAGGAGAACATTCTCACACTGCAAAAACCAGTGGTGCAAGGCAACCCAATAAACTCCCAATAAACACCAATTAATAACACTCTCCAACAATCTGCCCCCTAAGATTATAGATATAGATTCATAACTTTTTGCATTGGCTCAAGACCAGGTTACAATATATTAGCTGGAAACAAGCGAGTGTTGATATAACGTGAAATAGGGACAGGGTTGAACAAAACAAATGTGGTTGATTTGAATCATAGTTTGGGATGAGAAAAAGCAAAATCAGTTGAAAATGTACACAGACATGGGAACTGGTGTTTTGCTCCATAAGGAAAGTTGCCAGTGAATGAGTAAGCTTGGCTGTTCTTACTGCAGCCTAGTGAATCATATAATGAGAATCTTCCGGCATGAGAATTTGCCGCTCGGAATCTATAAACAAAGTGAAGCTCCGGATATGAAAAACGAAGGTTTTGGGAACACCTTTTTCTACTTTTTAGATTTGACTAATTAGTAAGTTTCAATGACCTAGAACACGTGTCAATGGTGTGCACAAGGCCTTTGGAGGAGTAGGACGTGGTCTGTAAGAGAATGGCCTGACAAATCCCACCCAATTATGCTGCCCTGGGAAGAGCTGGATCTAAAGGTTTGAGAGGAGTGACACTTCACATGTCCCCCTGGGAAGTCCTGCAAGAGGCATGGCTGGGCAGGAATGCTGGAAAAAAAATAGTTTGGATGATGAAAGGATGTAAGACACATCATACATCAGTTATTTCTGCTAATGGTTCAGTACATCTGAAAATATACATTTATGTAACCAGGGTCGGACAAATCATAAATTAATTTGCGAGCCTTGTGGGTATGTAATGTTCTAGTGTTCTGCCCAGACCCATGCTTCGGTTGAAACATTATTTACCTACACTGTTTGTAATGTTATGCTAGTTATCTTGTTTAATGCATTCACAAGGGAAACAAAGAACGCTGTAATGTAGCATATCAACAAAAAGTCCTTCTAAAGATATTATTTGAGGTTCCAGAGTGATGGAACACATTGTTCAAGGTTCATCGTAATCGGGGATCACAAATTTAAATGCCAACTAAGCCGCAATTATCCGTGGCCATTAGCAAAGGGAACACCTTGGGATGATCGTAAACTATCTTTCCCTGTCAATCTGTAAGCTTATGAACAAATGTGAAAGAGGGACATGGATGCCGCTTTCCTCTG
Organism: Silurus asotus; assembly: GCA_024362625.1. NCBI lineage: Eukaryota > Metazoa > Chordata > Actinopteri > Siluriformes > Siluridae > Silurus > Silurus asotus. The sequence goes on along the minus strand of MU583213.1, from coordinate 1,725,423 downwards.
AGTTTGTTGTGCTGCTTTTTAATGTTAGAAAAGGTGTGTTTGGCAGGCTTTATGTGTCTCGAAGGAGACATACCTTACTCTTCCTAATTTTAGGAGTCATGTGATAGGGGAGAGCTGTCTAGTGGGTGGGGATTCCTAAGATCTAATATAGTGCGAAATTAAACCCAATACCACAATTAAACCTCTTGGTTTTGCGAAAGTCAATAAGAAGGTTTTATTTTTTTTCAGGCTCGACTAATCGTCTGGACGAATAAAAAAACAACCCCAAAAACTAATACTAGGACACAAAATCTGCTTATGATTTGTCCACTCCTGAGCAACAGCTTAATTTCACAATTTGTTTTCAAGATGAACAATCTGCTTTTTGTTCCGATTCATGCTGCATCCATTAGCATGAACGATGATCTGAGGGGGAAAAAAAACTCTAAGGCAACCGAGTGTGTGTGTGTGTGTGTGTGTGTTGGCAGGGGTTGACTCTGAGTTCTCAGCTTTCCCCAGCAAAGCAACCCCATTATAATTCCCTGTGGCCTAACATATCCGCATAGCTCGAGTTTCCTAGCTCTGCAACAATCGAAAAATCAATGGTCGCTCTAGTAGCCGGCCTGCCTCTCAGTCTCAATTAATAATACAAGCTAACACACCAGTGATATGGTTAGAGTTATCCTCGATCAACTCTCATCACCAGAAGAGGATGGTGTACAGGTACTCAAGCCCTCCGGAGCACAAGAACCAAGGGGAAATAGCTCGAATATACCGAAGCGCTGATGCGTCATATGATCCTGATGAAAAATAGATAAACAAAGATTTATGAAGATGTAAATCAACTTAAGCGTGTCTAGCGACGCCGTGAGGCACCTCCTCTACATTTGTCAGGCCTCGGCATGCGTGTGTTTATCTGCTCTGATCGATACAGAGCTCTGCATTTGCTTTATTCATATGCAAAGACGATCCTCTCTTATCACTGCCTCCTAGTCCACTGACACACTAATAATTCTTCGCCAAGCATAAATTCAGTTGCGTGGCAACCGGCAATTACGATTGCCTACCGGAGAACCAGCGAATATTATTTCCCCATCCGAGGGTCCTATTTAAGTCATACACACCGTCAACTGATCAAATTACACAGCTACTTAATAGGTACAGCTCGATTTTTTCATCAGTCGAACACCAGTAATCTCTGTAGGCCGATATATACTTAGCTACGTGAATGTGTTGTAAGCATAAATAAAACAGATACAAGCAAATCAAGCGAAAGCAGATACTAATCGCTATTCATCCTCCTGTAATATTACATGATCATAGTTAGTTGGGGTTTGGAGTTGGTCAAATCTGGATTCAGATCAGAAGAAGTCACTTCCTGTGAGGTTTTAGTCCAGCGAAGGTGGCGGACATTATGTCCAAGCAATTCTGGGGTCAGTTATGCGGCAAACTTTCCGCTGCTCAGTCAACCCTGCGTGCGCTTGTCAAAAAGTGGGTTAAGCAGAACTGCTGGGAGGCACGTAGTTTAGTTCTGGTTCAGTTTCCATGCTTAAAGTCGCGTGAAATGTTTCTGCTCGGGTGTGGTCAGGCTCCAGGCCATTAATAATGCTTTTCAGACAAGCCAGTGATTATCAGCATCATTGAATATTTGATCTCTGATGCAGTAATGCAGCTCTATGGCAGTAGAATGCAAATGAATTTTACCATCATTAAGGAGGTACCATGGTTACCACCATGAAGACATGATACACAATATGTATCACAGTATACTGTATGTTTTCTAAGAGTGTAGGAACCTCAATCTTTATAGTACAACAAATTCGGGTCAATTTGTATTAGTGTACTGTATTTAAGGTCAAGATAAATATATATTTTGTCACCTTATATATTGTATTAATGATAACTTGATATTTCATATTATTTCTCTATTACATATGATATATACATATTCCATAATATATTGTATAGGACATAGTTCTATAATATTATATTAAATTAATGATTATATTCTGTATTAATTTAAGTTTGGGGACCCCTCACCACAAGATTTATGTGCTTTATGAACATCCCATTCCACATTAAGTCCCAATTTGCTGTTATAATAACCTCCACTCTTCTGGGAAGATGTTCAACTACATTTTGGACTGTGCTTGTAGAGATTTGTGCCTAAACAGCCACAAGAGTGTTAGTAGTCACGGTGTTACGGTTCATTCCAAAGGTGTCCAATAGGGTTGAGGTCAGGGCTCTCATGTCTCAGTATGTCACTCAAGTAATGTTGATCCAAACATCTTGGACAACTAACCACAGAACACAGAACAGTGGATGTAGCCTGCTTTAAATCCTTTGATCACTTCAGGTAATCCCAGACAGACACAATGTTGCTGAGATCAGACGCCTCCTGATCGTACTGCATGATGGATAATATTTGCCTGTATTTCTCAGCATTTCCCACACATGTGCAGAAATGCAGCTCAAAAACGTGCGGGAAACCTCCACCGTGCTTCACTGTTACCTGCAGACACTCGTTATTGCACCGCACTCCAAACAACTTGCCTCCTGCTACAGCTAAATATTTCAGATTTTGACTTCGGAGCATCTGCTGCCGTTTTTCTGCATTTTCTTAGATTAGATTACACTTTATTGTCATTGTGCAAGGTACATATACAGAGGCAATGAAATGCGGTTAGCATCTAACCAGAAGTGCATAAGTGGCCTATTTACAAATAGATAACAGTATAAATACGGTATGAGGTCCATATATACAGGGATGAGGGCGATTGATGTACAGAAGATACAGTAGTTAATAATATATGGTGTATATAATAATATACATAGATATAGACATATAGCATAGACAGACATGGCAAAAGTTAATAAACTCGAATGACATGATCTAGTTATGTACAAGTATGAATGTATATCTGATGGTTTTTATGCATAGTTCAGTCCCTTAGATTTGTTTCCATGTCAGAGGTATTGCATATTTGCCGCAATTCTTCTGGCCAGACTTCTCCAGACAGTAGATAGGTGTACCTGGGTCCCTCTGGTTTCCACCAGTTCTTTGCTGATGGTGCCTGTTTCTTTGTGCTTATTTAAAATGGCTTTAAGAGCACATCCTGATACTCCAGTCTGCTTTCAAATCTCTGCCTGGAAGAGACCTTTCTAATGCAGTATAACCAGCTTGTGTATTGTTGCTGCGCTCAGTGTAGCTGGTTAATCAAACACCGATCCTACAAAATCTCTGGTTTTGTGCGAATGAACCTAGAACTGATGCTGTTTTGCACACAAATGGTGATTCGTAGAAGTAAACAATTAACATTTCTCTTTTTAAAAGCTTTCTTACGTTTGTGCACAGTACTGTATATATATGGTTTAAGCTTCAAACTAAAAAAAAAAGAAAAGCTCAAAGTTTAGCGTTCGATAAAATGAAGTAGCAGAAGTATGTCCACAGTGGGTATTAGTGTTAATATTTACACCAGGCCCTCACTCGAGGCTCTGTGCCTCTGTACGTGTCTTTCTTGAAGCTGTGTGCAATTTAACAAGGCGGTCATGACTACACGGAGCGTTCTGTTAGACCTTGAATGAAAGAGGGAATTACAGTTAACTGCAGGGGAGAGGCAGATAAACTCATGTCATAATGGTTTAAAAAAAAAAAAAAAAAAAACAAGCACCGTGAAAGAAATGATGATATCTTTGGATAAAGAACGCTTAATGTTGTCGGGGAAAATGTCTTTTGTTTGGATTGTAACATATAAAAGCAGGTGGAACGTGAAATTTCAATACTAATGATCCATTGGGAAATACTGAGCTTTCCGAAATTCCATGGTGGAAAGGAAAAAGACAGCAGGAAGGAAAGACTGTAATGTTTCAGCGCTGACGCTCCGGTAATTCGATCATTCATAGTAAGCACTTCATCCTAGTGGGGAATCTTTCGCTTACCCAAGAAACTCCCAGGGGTGAGGTAGGAATATATCAGTCCATCTTGCATACAAGGGCGTGTTTGCATAGCAGATTTGGGTCAGGTAGAAGGAAACCAGAAAACCCAGAGGAAACCCAAATAGCTCAGTGATTACTTTGGACTTAATGACTTCGAGTCTCGCCAATGGCAAGCTGCCTCTGTCGGGCCCTTGAGCAAGGCCCGACTAGAAATGGATAAAAAAAAGAAGTATGAAGCGTCATTCATCTTTAAAATGTCTACAAAAACCAAAAAGTGTTTAGGAAGTGGGTGTGAAGCGCCGCTGTCGGAGTCCCCGCCGCTTCCTGCCTCCTGCTTGTGTGTCATGTTTCATATTTAAGAGCAAAATTCAATATCCGTGAGGCGAAGACCTTCTTAACACTCGCTCGCTGTCATTACTCTGTCCGTTTCAATGCTAGCGCTAGTTTAGTAATTGGCTTTATTCCCCCCTGCTGGTGTTTTGGAACCACAATTTTCTGCAGCGAAATGTAATCTGCCATTAAGCTACACTCTGTAAACCCTTCATGAGTCGGCCATTAGATTGGTCATATCGCTCTCTCTGAGGAGAATATGCAGTGTAAAAAATACAAAATAAATTGTCTACACAACAAAGACTCCAAATAATTCAGTTGAATTTCTGACTTTTCTTGACTCATTTTTCATAACAGTGCTTTTGACCCTGGTCCTGATTCAAACCACAGGTTTATTACTTTGTTTATTCTAACAGCAACAACTCATTCACAGATACTTGTGGATGTTCCACATCTAATATAAAGCTAATATGGAGATTTATCGACTGTATGGAAGGAGTCTCCAGTGTCATGCACCAAGCATCACCATATGCTCCGAACCAGTCATCCAGAACAAAAATAAGAAAGAAAGAAAGAATGTACGTTAAGATAGAATGAATGAATGAATGAAACCAAGAAAGAAAGAAAACCCACAAAAACGAGAAAATTCGAAAAAGAGATGGAATGCATAAAAAAAAAGAGGAAACATATGAAAGAAAGAAAAGAAGAAAGAAAACCTGAAGAAAGAAAGGAAGAATAAATGAAAGAAAAAAAGAAAGAAAGAAAGAAAACCTGCAAAGACAAAAAGATAAAATGAGAAAATCTGAAAAAGAAATGGAATGCATAAAAAAGAAGAAAAATATAAAAGAAAAAAACAAAGAAAACCTGAACAAAGAAAAAAAGAAAGAAAGAACGAAAGAATATACGATAAGATAGATTCAATGAATGAAACAAAGAAAGAAAGAGAACCCACAAAAATAACGATAAAATGAGAAAAAGAAATGGAGTGCATAAAACAGAAAAAAGAAACATATGAAAGAAAGAAAAAAAGAAAGAAAACCTGAACAAAGAAAGAAAAAAAGAAAGAAAGAAAGAAAGAAAAGGGTGATTTATACTTGTCACAGTGAAATTACCCAGTTATGGTAAAAAGCCGGGGTCAGAGCACAGGGTTCAGGGTATGATAGAGCACCCCTGGAGCACAGAGGGTTCAGGGTATGATGGAGCACCCCTGGAGCACAGAGGGTTCAGGGTATGATACAGCACCCCTGGAGCACAGAGGGTTCAGGGTATGATAGAGCACCCCTGGAGCACAGGGTTCAGGGTATGATACAGCACCCCTGGAGCACAGGGTTCAGGGTATGATAGAGCACCCCTGGAGCACAGAGGGTTCAGGGTATGATAGAGCACCCCTGGAGCACAGAGGGTTCAGGGTATGATAGAGCACCCCTGGAGCACAGGGTTCAGGTTATGATAGAGCACCCCTGGAGCACAGGGTTCAGGGTATGATAGAGCACCCCTGGAGCACAGAGGGTTCAGGGTATGATAGAGCACCCCTGGAGCACAGGGTTCAGGTTATGATAGAGCACCCCTGGAGCACAGAGGGTTCAGGGTATGATAGAGCACCCCTGGAGCACAGAGGGTTCAGGGTATGATACAGCACCACTGGAGCACAGAGGGTTCAGGGCCTTGCTCAGGGGCCCCAAGAGTGGAAGCTTTGCGATACCATGGTCTAAACCCTGACCTTTGATAATTAACCCAGAGCCTTTAAGACTGGTAATTATGCCCTTTCTTCCAATGTCCATTCTTCCTGCTTCTACACATCAACTTCAATAAGGGACTTGCTGCTCCACATATCCCACCCTTTAACTGGGGTCATTTGAAAACAGCACCAGTCCAGTGGTGGTTTTGGTGTGTGGATGATCGCTATAAGCGATAACTAACTTGCTACACTGATAGTCCACAATAATGATTGCAGATGGGATAGAAAAATAACAATTACATTTCTAGAGTTCTAGAGCAGTATTTTTTATTTTTTTCAAACCCAGTATATTTCAGTGACTTTCTTACAAGCGTGTAAGTGTTTTTATCAGCCACTTATTTACTGCTTTTAAAAGGAAAAGTAATCACAGCAGATTTTTACTGGCTTCATTTAGCGAAGACTACTGCTATATTGACTTCCAGAAACCATCTTAAAAAAAAAAAACATCACGTAATGTAATGGCCCTGAAGATTGTGGCAGGTTGCCAAGGAGAAATGGTAAGGGATGTGTGAGAGTAAAAAAGGAACACATGAAAGAAAAAGAGTGAGAAAAAAAGAGAGAGGGAAAAAAAAGAAAGAAAGAAATGGGATGAGGAGCTTGGTTGCCAGTTGACTCTTGATCCCTGAATGAATTTTTTTTAACAACATAAAGCGTGTAAAATTGTAAGTTGTTAAAAAAATATGTATTTTTTTTTTTTTGGAGTTTAATATTATATATATTGGCTCTTTTATATTTATTTATTTATATTTGAATAAAAATGGTCAACCAAAAAAACAAAAATAAAACCAAATGATCTCTTCACCTGCCACCTGCCTCTCGCAGCTTCCTGCAGAACATTCCTGGTGTTTCACCCGAACGAGTCGGAATGCTCGGACATGATTGGGTACACAGAACACGAGCTGAGAGCAAGGCGCGCAGGGGAGAAATGGAAAGGCGGATTCATCATCTGCTCTGCGGACGGAATTAATCGCTGCAATATCTTCCAGCCAAAACATGTTTACTCAAAAATACAAATCCAAAGGTGCAATAATCACCTTGTAATCAAGGCCTCGTCGGGGGCCAGACGACGCTGAGTGTGAAACAGTGAAGTAGAAATGAGTCCCAATACAGCCAGGTTGGTACGGAGTACAAAACCAAAATACACGCATGATGATTAACCGGTTAGTGGGGGATTCGATCATTCAAATTAGCAGCAAAAAACATTGCAGGAGAGACATGGGGTATATCAGTAGGAGAACGCTGAGGATGGAGCCATCAGGAAGGAGGAAAAGAGGAAGACCAAGGAGGAGGTTTATGGATGTGGTGAGGGAAGACATGCAGGTAGTTGGTTTGAAAGAGGCAGATGTGTTGAACAGGGGGGTATGGAGACGGATGATCCGCTGTGTCGCCCCCTAATGGGAGAAGCCGAAAGAAAAAAACTTAAAGAAAGAAGACTTTTCTTCTAATAAAAAACTTAAATAACAATAAACACACAGATGAAATAAATTAACCTGTGCCAAGTGTAAAAGAAAGAAAGAAAAAAAGAAAGAAAGAAAGGAATGAAAAACAGGAAGGAAAGAAGAAAGGGAGGAAAAAATGAAGGAATGCAATAACAAAGCAATACATGAAAACAAGGGAAGAATACAAGAAAGATATAAAGAAAAAATGATTGAAATCAAGAAAAATGCAGAAAACTAGAAAACCTGAAAGAAAGCAAAAAAAGAAAGAAAGACAAAGAAAGAAACAGCAACTCCACTACAACATTGCTCACCACCTTGTTTGTTGTGACCTGTTCAGGTCACATGATGTTTAAAACCACACCCACCCATAACCCTTCCAGCAACGCTAACTTGAAAAGATGAAATGTGCCACATATACCTACAGGTTGATCTCAGTCGTTCTTCACCTTTATCTCTCGCTCCCCCTAACAGCATTGATTACAGCGCCGCAGAGTGAGAGGAGGGTGACCTTTCCTGTATGTCTCCCAAGTTTAAATGCTATTACTTTAATGCCATTGCCGCCTGTCCGCATTTCATTTAATTAATGCGTCGATTGCTGCGCCTGGGCCCTGGCATCAAACCTTTCTCTCACGCCAACCAATTACAGCAAGCTTCCTCTGAGATTATAGCTAGTTTAGCTCTAGTTTTTTAATAGTAGAATAATTCACCAATCACAAATAGACATAAAGGTCTTTAAAGGGGGATCTACAGTACCATTTCACCTGCATACATTTGTTTTAACCAAAGCATGTACATTTGATACAAATGACAACCCATCATTGTTTCAATCGAAACTAATTCACAAACCTGCAGAAGCTGCACAATCACAGCAAATAATCACTGGCCATTCTCTGAGCTATAATCTGAATTATACTCTGAACTACACTCTGAGCCATAATCTGAGCTATATTTTGAGCTATAATCTGAACCACACTCTGAGATATACTTTGTGTTATACTCTGAGCTATAATCTGAACTATAATCTGAGCCACACACTGAGATATACTCTGAGCCATACTCTGAGCTATAATCTGAGCTATATTTTAAGACATAATCTGAGCCATATTCTGAACTACACTCTGTGCTATAATCTGAGCTATACTCTGATCCATAATCTGAGCTATAATCTGAACTACACTCTGTGCTATAATCTGAGCTATACTCTGAGCCATAATCTGAGCTATAATCTGAACTACACTCTGTGCTATAATCTGAGCTATACTCTGAACCATATCTGAGCTATAATCTGAACTACACTCTGTGCTATAATCTGAGCTATACTCTGAACCATAATCTGAATTATACTCTGAGCCATACTCTGAGCCATAATCTGAGCTATACTCTGAGCTATACTCTGAACCATAATCTGAGATATACTCTGATCTAAACTCTGAGCGATAATCTAAACTATACTCTGAGCCATAATCTGAGCTATAATCTGAACTATACTCTGAATTCTACTCTGAACCATAATCTAAACTATACTCTGAGCCATAATCTGAGCTATACTTTGATCTAAACTCTGAGCTCTACTCTTTGCTATACTCTGAGCCATAATCTAAGATATACTCTGAACTACACTCTGCGTTATACCCTGAGCTATAATCTGAACTATACTTCACGCTATACTCTGAACTCTACTCTGCGCTATACTCCCTAATAAAACAGCAGATTATTTTAGCGTAAGGAGTTGAGTATCTTGAAGGCTGTTGAAATATTGTTACATTAACACTGAGTGCTTTTAAAACTCGAGATGTCCCCATTCCAAAATCAATACAGGAGCTGGGGCTTATGCATCACTAATTATACACCCTGTTTCTTTCTTCCTTTCTCTCTTTCGTTCTTTCTCTATCTCTCGCCGTCTACCGGTAGAGATGAATTATGTATTAAGAGTGGGCAAAGCGTTCCCCCACCGTTTCTGATGCATTATTAACAGCGATACTGTTACACATTTGCTGCCTGGCTCAAGTTTGTTGACAAATGCAGCGGCGATATTTTAATCCTTCGCGTTTGACCTCGCGGCCGTGAGGGTTCCCCTTCAGCAGGCGCACGGATGTCGGATCTGCAATTCTGCAGCAGGGGAAATCCACACCTGTGCGAACAACTGATCACTGGGATTATAATGCCTGCTTTCCAAACCATAAACCCTAATAGTAATACATGTGTACAGAATTCTTCCAGTAATCCCCCATGCTGGCATAACATGTAGTCATGAAGCACCATGAAGTGGATGGCCATCGGGGCCAGCAAGGCCTTCTCTGCAGCCCTAATCCCAGAATCGCTGACTTACATTTTACAATATTATATTTTTGACATTTTTCCACCCATGAATATGTATTAAATTATTTCCAGTCGTATTATCCATTTATTTTATATCTTTTCTCTTAAAATCATTATTTATTGTATATTTGTGAACAAATCAATTTCAGTGACATTTACAAGATTTACAGGATTTTCAAGAAATCGTGTGTGGAAAGGTCCGTTTTTATGACCCATTTTAAATTTTGCGTTTTCTCAAAAAAAAAAAAACCACACAATTTGCTTTTATTTAAAATCCCAGGAAATTTAAAATGCACAAAATAAAGTCACAAAGAAATCCTGAGGTTAATATCTGTGCTTCTGCTAGAGATGATGAATGCGGGTGGTGCTGCTGTGGCTGCAGTGAAAAGAAACTTGTTAGATTGTGTTTATTGTGTTTCTTGCTTCAGTAATGACATTTATAAATGTTAATACTGTGTATTTAGTCCTCTGTTTGTTTATGCATGTACTTACAAAGAAAGAAAAGAAAAAGCAAACAAACAAGCAAGAAGCATGACAAAAAGAAAAAAAAGAAACAGAATAGGCAGCCAACTAAAAAAAAAACAAGCGAGCATGAAAGCAAACAAAACAAGAGGGCAAAATAGACAGCAAAAAGGAGAAACAAAAAGAAAGGGTAGAAAAAGAAAGGAAAAAAAGACATAAGCAGGGAAGGATAAAAGGGAGGCGGAAGGAAGGAAGGAAGGAAGGAAGGAAGGAAGGAAGGAAGGAGAGAATGTAGGAGAAAAGAAAGAAAGGAAGGAAGGAAGGAAGGAAGGAAGGAAGGAAGGAAGGAAGGAGAAAATGTAGGAGAAAAGAAAGAAAGGAAGGAAGGAGAGAATGTAGGATAAAAGAAAGGAAGAAAGGAAGGAAGCAGAGAATGTAGGACAAATGGAAGGCAGCAAGGAGGGTAGGAAGAAAGGGAAGGAAGGGAAAAAGGAAGCAGAGAATATAGGACAAAAGAAAAACGGCAACTAAGGAAGGAAGGAAGAAAGGAAGGAAGGAAGGAAGGAAGGAAGGAAGAGAAGAAGGAAGGAAGGAAGGTAAGAAGCAAAGACCGTAGGAAAAAAGGAAGGCAGCAAAGAAGGTAGAAAAAAGCAAGGAAGCAATCTAACAAAGAAGAAAGAAGACCAGGAAAGAAGTAGAAAATGCAAGACAAAAGCAAGGAAGATCGAAAGGAAGAAAGGAAGCCAGCAAAAAAAAAAAAGAATAGAAGCAAAGAAGGTCATCACTACTTGTAAAATGCATTGTGGAGCTAAAAGTACTCTAATCTTCTGACATTCAGGGGTACAATATAAAAAAGAGGCATCCGTCAGGCATAATGATTTATCTTTTCCATTTTTGTCCTACTTTAGTCATCACGGGACAAAAGGATGTGATCTGGGATGCAGAAGGTTAAATAGCGTCTGAGTGTTATTGTAAGAGCCGTTCAGCCCTGCGCCTGCCTCATACTCACCACTGGAGGCAGAATTAAAAGGACAGAAGTGAAAGGACGGCCTGCTGGGTGAGTTACATTAGCTTTCATGTTTGCTTCTTTGTTAAATGACAGTAAGACGGTGCTTCTGAGCTGTAGCCTGAACCTGCCCTTTATTTGACATCGGGTCTAAATCTGGGCAAGGCCATGGGGAGGGAAGCTACGGAGTCATGAGCGGACAAGCCAGCCGCGGCTCATTGTTTGACAGGCGGCCCACTGTTAATGGGGCTTTGCTGATCGAAGTGTGTACACGGGGCGGGGAATGCCAGCACTGTTCGGGAAAGTGGGAAGCTGAATTGCTAGCGTGGGAGCGATGGAAAAAGAAAAGGCTGTCAGGGCTGAATACCAATAATATTTGGGTGTACCTGGCTGGGGAATTTAGCCTTAGGGTTTATGTGTAGAAGATCCATAAAACAAGAAACCGTTTAAAAGAAATAACAAAAGTATATACACCTTGACCGCTTACTGTAGATAAAGAAATGAAGGCGTACCAGCAAAGAAGTCACTGTCAGCAAATCTGCCGAGCAATGCAAAAAAACAATTGCAGATCCAGTATTTCAATGACTTTGAAAACTATAACTTGTTCAAGAGTTTCAACTGCTGATCCCCTGGAATTTCCGTGCCCAATAATCTCCGGAGTTGATGGAGAATGGTACGTCCTGGAAAACTGCCAGCATGCTCTTAGCTCCCCCTTTGACAGCGAGGGTATTGTAATTCAAATAATTACTTATTAATGATCATTATTTGCAACGATGTTAGGCAGAAAAGCATCTCATAGTGCACAACACCTTGGTTCCACCCCTGTCCTCCAAGAACTACAATCTTTTTCACCAAACACCAGGTAACACCAGGTAATACGCTCAAGAAAACTTGCAGTGTACACAATGTGGCTATTGATAAATCCCCCACCTTCTAAATGGATGTCCTTAAGAAACGCCTTTAAATTGCCATATATGGTAAACACCTTCCCTCTCAAGTGTAGCCTTCTCGATGTACTGTTTATTAAAGATGACAAAGAATATGCTAAACGTTCTTGGAAAAAATAAACCACACTGCAGCAAAGACGAGTGAAACAGGAATGGTTTATTTGACACTTTTATATGAGTACTGGGTCTTCGCAAATTCGAGTGATACGCAGTAAATGAATGCAAGACCCTGCCATTACTTAACACATAGTTGATTTGGGGAAATTCTCCATCGTCTCTATGAAGTAAACTCGTAAAAAGCCTAAAAGGACCCAGAACAGCAATCAGGCAAAACTTCACGGGGCAAATGAAATGGACCGACGAGCCATAAAACACGTCCTCTCGCGCCGCAAAGGTTCACAAGCCGAATCTTCAAACGAGGCATCGCGCCGATCGACCTTTAAATAGTTTAACATGATTACGCTTTACATACTGGCTGTGTCTGCATCCTGTGAGCTCCCCAATCTGTAATTTCTCACTTAGTCGTGCTTATATGACAGCACATGATCAAGAAGCTCTACATAATTAGCTTGCCTGCTATTACACATTCCTACCACTAGGAATTTTCACTAATGTTTATTGTAAAATGAATCGAATTGAATTGTTTTGTCCAATCTGGTGCATGTGTTTCTAATAAATTGGGCAGCCAGTCTGTGTTTACACTGCAAATCCAGTTCATTAAAAAGAAGCAAGTCAGCTATATTGAGTTTTTGGATTGAAAATGAGACCGGTAAATGTCAAATTATTTCAACGGGTGTAATATTAGCAACAGAGGCACCTCAATTCAAATGCAACAGGAACTGTAGCCCTGGGCTGAAGTTCCTGTATTTAAGTTTCCAGTCGAAAGTTGCTTATTGTAGGGGGTGCTGGGGGAATCGATACAAGAGCTCCTTCCATTTGTCCTACATATTTGCCAATACTTCGCTCTCTCTCCTAATGCAATTAGACCGGCATTAAGGCAAGTTTAAAAGCTTGTAAATGTCAGAGAAATTAGTTATAATCTAAGTGCTCAAGCCACTTTAGATATTTAAGATATTTTCGCAAACAAACAAGATTCTTGAGGGACCTGCAAGAGAAGCTGATAAGACTCCACCCTCTTGGTATTAACAAAACAATTGCATTTACATGTATATGGCATTTGATTGGCACCCCCTTATTTAGCACTTACATTTACCTCAATCATACAGTTGAGCAGCTCTTGGGTTAAAAGCCTTGCTCAGGGGCACAGGGGTGGCAGCCTTCGGATCCAACCTTCGGATCCAATGTCCACTGGTAACATTCTTACAGTATGACATATAGACTATTAAAATGTCCTTTAGCAGCCTCTTCTTACAAAAAAAAGATGCATCAGATCTCAGGAGCTAACAAAATAAATGTCAGACTTGATATCATGTTCTGCAAACATCACTTGTCTTTGCGGGTTTGCTCGAATTCAGTGAATCGAAAATGCATGACCCATGTAAAGGGCCACTTTAAAACCCTAATTCCGAATAGCTTTTGGAGACATTTGAAGATGGATTTGCTCTTGTGCCTCTGGTTATTGTTAGACATACTGAAGATATTCTGTTATGACCGGCAAAATACTCACCTATGCACCAAAGCATCCAGCTACCACCACCATGTTTCAATGTTAGTTGATGACGATGTTCTTATGGATTATGGATTAGTGTGTAAAATTTTTCCCCAAATGTATTCGGAACCTTGGGTTCCAATGAGTTTCACTTTTGAATCAGCAGATCTATTAGAGATCATTAAATATATATATATTTTTTTTTTCCATTTTATGCAACATGTGCATTTATTAAGCCTCTCTAATAGTGGAATAATGACCCTTGTTTGTCTGGGTTTTATCACGACTTCCTGGATGAGGAATTTTGGTAGGCTGGTCACAGCTAGAGAGATTCTCCAAAGTACCAAGTTTTCCAAGATAATTGCTCTCATTGCAGTTCACTGCAGTTCCAAATAGCATCCCACAGGTTTTCAATATCATACATTAAAACTGTCCTTTAATTGTAAGGAGGTCCATCAAAAATGGATACAAATGAACGCATCAAATTACAATATATAAGTTTTCATTTCCAGTCCTAGTTCAGAGATTTGAACAGCTGCAACCTTCTACAGCACATTGAAAGCCAAGGACTCTGTAGTCCCCATTGAAAAGCCCATCCAAACCACAATCCAGATAAAAGCACCGAGCTCGGGATAAGAGACGAAGCTGACATTTATAAAGATTGCCGTTGCCGTCTGCAATTCCGCCGAGCCGTTTCCGAGACGGCCGCTGTTCGAACACCTGAGAAATCAAACATGATACCGATTATTTATTTTTTTTATGTACGAAGTCCTTCAGAAGATACCATCTGTTATAAAAGCGAACGAATTTCCTCGGTTTCCTAGATGAGCGCCGATTTATCCCACCTCCGAGGATTTCGCGTTATCTGGCCAAATAAATAAATAAAAAGGGTCTGTTTTAAATGTCTATCTTGGGGTCACGATTCATACGCGGAAAACAAGGTGACAAGCAAAGTCGAAAGCGATGCTTTGTCACAGTGTGATTGCCATTTTAGCAGCCTGCTCTAATGGCAGTGTGAGAGAAAAGGAAGAAAGGAAAAGGAAAGAAATAAAGCAAACAGCAATCCACCCACCCACCCACACACTGTCTTTTACTTCACAACTGGATCATGACTGCAAAACTGGAACAAATTGTTCTTGGAGATGTTCGTGTAATGTTTTTTGCCCCATGTCATGCACCACATATAAAGAGTCTTGAGATTTAATGATACATAGTACAGGTTTATTGATCGCCTTTAGTTTCCCCAGCAGGTCGACTTTAGTAATGAAGTGTAAAATCATTGCGGTTCTACAGGGAGGTCCTGGATTCACGCTTGGAGCAACGTAGTTACTGCCTCGAGGCGGCACCCCCCCCCTCCGCTTCCCCATCACATAAAGCTCAGTGTGAAGGTTTTTTATTCTTTTTTTTAGGTGTCTAGAGTTTACACGTTCGGCTCAAACCTAATGAAGCGTCACGTTGCACTGATGGGACAACCCCTGGACAGCACTTCCTTCCACTTGAACTCAAACTGTTATCACTGTTCGTCAAAAAATATATAAATAAAATAAAAATCCTTATGTCACAACAATCTGCCGAGAAAATTCCACCCACTAGTACGACTAATGAGACTTCCTAATGCAACAATTGTACAGTTCATTGTGCACTAAATGCTGGAAGCGAAGGACAAAAATATAGTAAATTGGCATGACTGTGCTTGTGAGCACCTCATTAGTCGTGTTCAAGGCTCTTGGATTAAGTTACTGATACTTTTAGTGTTTTGTGTTTTTTTGTTTTTCTGGGACAAGGTCTCGCATTGTCTCGGTACATTATGCACGATAAATTACATACGTTCAAAACGAAACCGGCATTAGGACATTTTTCCGCCACATAACGGGGACGTGAAAAGTTCAGGTTCCTAGAAATTGTCACGCTGACAAATGGTGGGATTCATTTTTCTTTTTTAATAGAAACTGAAATGTCAATCTCTAACAAATCACAGAATTGTACAAAAACCATCCGCCTGTTTATAAGATAAAGTGAGCCGTGTATTCGGCTTGAACGGAAGGAGTCGCTAGTGTCTGGCAGCAAGGAAGGTTTGTTTGTATGTTTGTTTGTTGTTTTTGCCTCTTTTGTTACACAATTCTAAGCAATTTTTACAGCAGGTACATCGTGAAATGGCAAAAAAGAGTGAACTTCAATCATAATGGTTACTTTGTAAATTTTCTGGATTGTGTTTCAATAACGGCACATGCCAAAGAATTCTTTAACGGGAACTCTTTCCTTAGCAAAATATACTTGTTTTTACATTTCCAATTCCATTCCATTCTGTTCTTTATCATTCGATAACATTTTCTCTTCACAAACATACGTATTAAAACTCAGTGCCTATCCTTTGTGAAGTAACGTTTCATCCTCTGTTCTGGTTTTGTTCTCTGTTTGTGCCTGATATTAAATCGTTGGGTTTGCGTGCACCTCGATGGATCCTTGCATGTTTCTTGGCTACCATTGTTCATTTTTAAAACCTGTCCCTGAATAAGCATTCGTCTGGATTCACCTTCTGTGACTGTTCCGTTCCATTCCATCGAGTTTCTGTTCTGTTTTTATAAAACTTCTGATCGACCAGATTTGAGAATTCAGCGACAACTCCAGAAAGTTCAACACTCGAAAAAATATATACACACTCACGTACACGCTCGAGTGTTTTATTCCATACTTATTCTAATCCCATAAAACTCAAACAAGCTACAACTAGCCACATCTGCTCCCGGGGAAAAGAAAGAAGAAAAACAACCTCAACCGACTGCTTAGGTAGCGAGCAAAACACGACTTATTGTACAGCCGCGGTCTTCGTCTGACGGCGCCTCCGTATCAAACTCTGCCAGAGCTTTTCTTTTATACTGGGCTTTAATCTCTACAAGCAATCCTCGTTTTGTTGAGCCTGCAAAGCCGGTAAGCAGAGATCTTCACGTATCTCGTTGCTCCAGCGTCGGATTTCGCCGTGCACCACACGGCGGCGGATACAATAGAGGAAGAAAGACGTCAGGGAAGAAAGAGTTCGATTCAAGACCCCGGATTCGATATGTGGTTAAGCCCTGAAAATAGGCAAGCTGCATGAAAAGGGTACTAGAATAGAACTGATGTTTGCACAGCATAAAGGCTGTTTTTAAAAAAAAAGTCTGTAAGCACAGTCAGTAACCGTGATCATCTTCTGAATATTTAAATTGAGTGCGCTGGAGAATAATGGAAACTCCATACGTTCAAACTATACACTATTCCAACAAAGTGTTGGGAAGACATGCAGGTAGTTGGGTTGAAAGAGGCAGATGTAGAGGACGGGGGGGGGTATGGAGATGGATGATCCGCTGTGGCGCCCCCTAATGGGCGAAGCCAAAAGAAGAAGAAGAAGAATGGAAATTTTTCAGCCATGTTTCCATGTGTTTATTCTCCAAACTGGTCAGAGGCACACAATTGTACAAAACGTCTTCGGATGCTGTAGCAAAACCAGCTCTATGAAGATATGCTTTACATTGGTTGAATGGAAGATCTTCTGCACTTGATCTCTGAACTCAACCTTATTGAACACCTTTGGGACCATTTGGAACCCAGACTTTACTAACACCCTTGTGTATGAATGAAAACAAACCTCCACAATCACACTCCAGAATCTAGTGGAACATCTTCCCAGAGGAGTGGAAGATAGGGATTAAATGTGAAATGGGGAATGGGGTTTAGAAAGGACATGCAAATCTTTTGGTCATATAGCGAATCAGTCTTTTACAGACGATGAGCATTCAGGAAAATTTTTCACATCAGATATATCAGTTAGGGGTTTACGTGAGTTTACATAAAAAATAAAATTAAAAAAATGTAAATAATATGCCTGCTTGGTCTAAATATAATATATAAAAATTCAATTGAATAAATCAAACGACTGCAATAGTAATTATATTCATTAAAGTGAGTTATCGATTAAATTAGTGCAAATTAAATTAATTAAATAAAATTCATAAATGGAAAAATCTTATGAAACATTTGTTCTTATTTGGGTAATAAAGATGTGTATATAATTGTGTTTTTTTTTTACATTTAATATAAAATTTTCTTAAGATACATTTCACTTAATTGTTCTATTCATTTAAAATTAAAAAAGAATTTAAGAAACACGCAAGACAGTTATCTATTTATTCATTCATTTATGAAATCATTCCTTCCTTCCTTCCTTCATTCACTCTCTTGTAAGAGAAAATCTTGAAGCTGTACATAAAAACGCAAAAGAATCAACGTTGTTGGAGCGTCGGGAAAACGTTCGCACATGCGCACAACAAATCGCGTTTTCGGTATGGATCGAGAAGCGAAGTGCGAGGCGGAGAATAATCAAACTTGTTCGTGAGGGAACTCAGATTCCGTTGTTCCACGCGAAAAAAACAAGGATTGCAATCGGTACACACGTGCACCGTAGCGAAAGTCCCGCAACGGTCCGGTACAAATGTGTGTACACCCCTAGTAACTAGCCTACATTTTGTTTGCCGAATTATGCACCTAATCATTTTGCTTGCACAAAACAAAAGTTGGGTGGATTCAAGAATTTTTGTGCGTTGAAATTATTATTATAAGAATTTGTTGTAAACAATTGAAGGGATCCCTGACTGTGGTATGAGGACCCCTGCTGTAGAGTGCGTTACTGTATGAATTGGAATTTGAGATGGACAGCGTTTTCAGTATTACATTTACGATGGCGTTTGGCGAAAACGGTGCGGAACTTGTGTCGGTATCGCGAGAAAGAGGCCTGAAAAAAAGCATCAAAAGGCACGGGCTCTTTTGTAGGAGGCGTTCGGAAGGCGTACCCCTACAGAAAGTCGATGTGCAGTGTGGTGTGGCCGGCAGTGCAGCTCCCTCAGCGTTCGTTCATTATTCATGGATCTGACGCATGCAAGAAAACAGCAATAAGAGCATTCCGGGTTTATTTCACATTCACAGCATTCCGTATCTCCAAGAGAGGGTTTTTTTTGGTTTATTTATTTATTTACTGGGGTTTGTCAGTGTTGCCTCCGTGCCGGCCCTCGACGAGGGCGCACTACATTCCCACAGAGAAAGCTCTTTTTAAAGTGTGCTGCAGCACCAAAGAGCTGAGATAAACAAGCTTTTCTCTTCTCTGTCTGTTCTTGTTTGCGCTCGATTCGGACATCGGCGCTCCGCCCGGGGCCTTGTTCACGCATCCATAAGCATCAGTGCAGGTCTTCAGGGAAGGTGAAGCAACATCACAGACAACATTTTTGTCTTTTTTTTTTCTTCATACCGAAGAGTTCGTTCTTCCTGATATATTTCTCTGGCCTTTTGCAGACTTGGGTTCAGGAAAGCCGCTTTCATATTTCTTTTGTAATGATCGGGATGTGTAATAAGGACTGCACTGAATTAAAACAAACCTCTTTATCATCCACTATACGATTTTATTACCCTCAGGTGTGTCGTTAGCACCTGTAACTATTTCCAAGGACGGATCTGATTCCGTATGAGAAAAAAAATGCAAATCTAAATCTATTCTTTAATTCAGATGCTATTCTTCTTCTTCCACAAGCCGTTTGACTCCTCAACACACAGGGACTGGACTGACACACACACACACACACACACACACACACACACACACACACTTGCACTAATACACATTTACTGTACTGTTTGTGGCTGCATTATCACTGTATTTACAGTCTCAGTGTGTTGTGTTGTACATATACCTTTGCACACGAGCACTTCATGTAGTGTCCTAGTTGGTTTGGCATTATATTGGGTTCATTTGCGTTGTTTTAGGTTTTACCTTGTGTTTCGTTTGCACCTTGTACTGAACATCGGATGTACATTGGCTGAAATGCGAACAAAAGCCAATGAAACAAAACCGCAGCATTAATCAGGATCACAATGAGTGTCTGTGGTCCATTTGTTTTAAGATCATTTTTTATGAAATCATTTAAATAATTTTTATTTTAATATCTAAATAGAAAAAAAAATTCATATATATACATATATTTTTATTTTTTTTATTTTTTTTATTTTAGTTGACTAAAAATCTGGTCATTTATCACAACAAGCAGTTATGTTTGACTTTTTAAATTTTTTATAACATTCAAAATAGTTAAAATAACCCCTTAATAATCTTGCACAACTGTTGACATCGTTCCTTTTCTCATTTTTGTCAGTTTTCTGAAAAATAAAAGAAAATAATTAAAACGGAGGCTATTTATAGAACCTACCTGCCGACTCCCAGACGCCATGTTTTGGACGAGTGATTTAAAGTAAATAGTGCTTGAAAATCTTTTTTGTATTTGCAGTAAGTCTTTTAAAAAAAAAAAGGAAAGTCCATATGCTTTTAAAACTTTTGCCGTCTGACTTCAACTAAAACATACATGCAAATACCACTTTTACTCATTTTAACCTGTACTTTCATGTTTTCTGTATAAAAAATATGTACTTTTATTCTTCCTTATTTATTTGCTTTTCTTTTTCCGTTTTACTTCTACTTCAATTACCAAAACAAATTCCTTATAAGTGCAAACACACTTGGCAATAAATCTCTGATTCTGATTCCGATAAAAATGACGAGAATTCCTTTAATGACACTGAAGGCCTTCTGGAATTCCTGCCTCTGCTAATGCCTTGTAGTAGATTCACCCGTTGTGTGTGTTTTCTTTTTCGTTCGTTATAAATAGTCGGGGGAAGAAAAAAAAAAAAATTGAGGAAGTGTTGGCCAATTTCCTTTCTGACAGCCGGCGCCAGCGCTGCTACTATTAATGTCGAGCCTCGCATTAGCGTAGGCAGGTTTCGCAACGAAATATTAACTGGATCATTTTGCCAAATTGGCTATGGAGAGAGTCAGGCAAAGATAGAGAGACAAAGGAAGTAGAAATGATCTGACTAAACTATTGGAAATACCTCCGGGCTAGTAGTGCAGAGTTGCTGCTGTCTAACGTCTCGGCGCTCCTGGAACATGGATCACCCCGAGCGAAAAGGTCATTTAATGAGTTATACTGTAATTGTGTGATTTTAAAGGTTACATTGAGTATGTGTCTTTTAATGCGAGGCCATTTTGTTATTTAAAGCAGAAAAATATAAAAAATGAACAAAATGTCAGAGCTGATCAGGTTATATAACAAAGCTAACGTGGAAAATGGAAGAATTTCAGAACTTTTGCACACAACTTTATTACACCGATAAACCTGCTCAATCATGCAATTTTATCCAATCAGTCGATTGTCTGGCAACATCGCAGTGTGCAAAATCATCCAGATACAAGACAAGACCGTGATCTAAATGAAGAAAAGAGTGTGAATCCGTTTGCTGGGATTTTACACATTCCTAGAATTTACATGATTTGTGTGAAAAAACAAACAACGTCCAATAAGTTGCAGAATTGAGAAGAAACTCTTTGTTGATGAGACAAATCAGAGTGAACCATAGTAAAATAAATAGCTACCACTGAGGTGAGCAGAAAAGCTTTTCAGGATACAGAAATGGTGAATCTTGGGACATCACATTCCACTATTGACAACCAAGAACAGGAATCCTTATATTGGTTTCAACATACATCTTATCTAAGTGCTGAAAAATTTCAACTGTGTTTTAAAGAACACCAAAGTGTTTATGGGACGGCATCCAATTGTGGAGGATCTACAAGGTCCTCAAGAAAGGTATACAAAAAATAAAAGGGCACAACCCTTTTTCATATTTCTTGTGACTGTAAACTTGACAATATTCACCTCGAAATGTGTGGTTTTGGTGAAATCTCATTTGGTTTGTACAACAATTAACAAAGAAACAATGTTTTTGAAAAGACTGCAAAAGAAGAATATAAAAAAAGGATAAATAGATTAAATTAAAAGCAAACTTTTCAGGTCTTAACCTGATTCATGACTATGATGAAGTAACCAAATCTACTGACTAAAATGTTGACTTGATATGAGTTATTGTTGAACACAAAGCAGCTGCACAGAATTCCACAACCCACTATCACATATTATTCGCTACATCTATTCCCAAAAGCTCTTTTGCCAGATAGGGGTTTAAATCTAATACAACCCAGCTGCTGCTTACTGCATCACTGAAAGATCAACTCTTGGGGCAAGTCATGGCTCAGTATTTTGTTTTTTTTTGTTGCTGCTAATAGGCAGGTTTTGAGTTTATATCCGAGTACCAACAAGCTGTGTATACGTGAGAAAGACCCTGAGCTATTTTTTTTTTGCTTAGCTGTATCTCAACCGTAATTTACTGTAGATAAAAACCTCAGGCAAATGTAAACTCTTGTGTCCTGCTGGGGATTGAATTACCCCTGATTCCTAATATAAAGGTTAAGAGTCAATCCTGACACTGTTCTGGGAAATTGAAAGAAAGGAAATGCATCAATCAGGGGCATAAACAGTTCTCGGTTAATCACACATGAAAGAAGGCGCCTTGGGCTTGCACGATAATGAACAGGATATCACCAAAGAAGAAATACCAAGTGAGTGAAAATGTAATTATTAGTGGCACAACATCAATATTTGACTCGAAACCTCAAGAAATTGTCACTCTTTTGACAGCGAGCCACGCCCACCTTATGTAAAGTAGAGCCTGAGGTTCTTCAGAGGGAGCCAGATGCTGTCCTTGGTGCTGAACCTCAGCTGCAAGACAAGTTTTCGCGCCAATGTTTTGGACTGCTGGAAGCACCTAGCGGCTCATAATCGCTTCCAGCTGCAGCTGCTCACTTCATGCCTAGAGTGGCTACAAAAGCTCCACTCCAACGGCAGCAAGGTGGGTGGAACATCAGACAAGTACTCTAGCACTTTTCTGCTCTAGCCAAACATAAGATCTGGAGGATGGTCTTGACTGCAGCTGGTATCTTTGAATCATGCCAGTTAAAGACACAGGCAAACTCACTTCGAATTGCTAATACCAATTTGCCAGAGAAATGTTCACAATATCAGTAATTACTTTTTACATGTCTTGTGTCTGCCAGACAAGGCTCATGTTGTTACCATAGAAACAACTATGTGCTAGAATGAACATACATGAACAATATGTGATTTTCAGCTGTATAACTCAGATCTGCTGTTATGTCACTCTGATTAATGTTTGGCATGTGAAAATAATTTTTTAGTATATTCCAGTGTTTTCCAGGCCACCTCATTAAAACAAAATAATAAAAAATATAAAATCACACACCGCTGGTTAATCCAAAGTCACAGAATGAGATGTCAGTTTAAAGGATCTCCCTATGTTCTTCTGCTTATTATGCATCGGCAGGTTGAGATTTGTGAGCTGACTATCGATTCCAATGAGAATCTCATGCAAATGAACTTGACCCGTTGCCCTCACGAGACACATCACTGACTCTATAAATTAATACCATAAAATTGAACAAGTCTGTCTGCCTGAGATCAAAAAGGGCACCGGTCACTTCACCTCATGCAGTAGTCACTGTGGGTCAGCACCTTTGCCAACCAGAATGCCCAGTCGGAGATGACATGCCAGGTGAGGAGGGGCTTGTGGGAAATGGACACTCTTTTACAAAATCCTGAGCCTTTGGACTTTATAGTGCTAGCACATCCTGGGCATTGACAAAAAAGACAGGAGGCGGAGCTGGAGGTGGAGTCGAAGATGCTAAGATATTAAATGAGAGTGATGAGGAGGACATGTGCAGAGGAGGAACATGGGGTATATCAGTTGATGAATTTTGAGGATGGAGCCACCAGGCCTGAGGAAAAGAGGAAGGCCAGGGAAAAGGTTTATGAATGTGGTGAGGGAAGACATGCAGGTGGTTGGTTTGAAAGAAACAGATATAAAGGACAGGGTAGTATGGAGATGGATGATCTTCTGTGTCGACCCCTAACAGAAGCAGCTGAAAGAAAAAGAGGAAGTGCTAGCACATCCTGATTTACAAAGTGATAAATTTGGGAATCTGATTAGACCACAGATTGTTGATCCATTTTCGATAAAAACCAATGCCTCAATGAAAGGAGTCTCCAGTATCAGTGCTTTGTAACAACTCTGAATGCTTTATGACAAGGAAACCTGAAGAGCTCTGTGGATTCTATATGAAGGCATTTGTCTTCAACGGAGCAGAAGCGAAGACAAGAGGGCAAGACTGTTTATAGGTGCTGTAAGAGCTAACGGAAACTAACTATTTTGTTTTGCAGACTTGATTTGTCACCATGCCCCTGAGTGTTTTATTCCTTACTCAAGTCTTGTGCCCAGAATTCGGCTTGGTTTCTTCAATCTCAGATTCATTCTTCTGAAACATAAGACTATATAACCCTCAGACACTGCCAGAAGAGAAGAGAGAGAGAGAGAGAGAGAGAGAGAGAGAGAGAGAGAGAGAGAGAGAGAGAGAGAGAGAGAGAGAGAGAAAGAGCGATAAATCACTTTCACACGTTTGCACATTGACCAGATTCTTTCTCTTGTCGCATTATGCAACAAACAATTGTGGCCAAGTGCAACAGTATCTTAGATAACCAAATATTCCGGTGCCCATCTTCCAGTCAATTGGGGCCTGAAAAATCAAACCCTAATACACAGAAATTTTAATCTATAGCTCAACAGACATTAGTCTAACGCCGTAGCAGGTCAGCTTGCAACGCTCTGCATAAATACTTCATACAAAAGACATGGCAACCGAGAGAAGGGAACAATTGTGAAACAAGCTGGGTCCATTAATTGTCTTGTTAATCATGCTTATTTAAGCAAAGCCTGATGAGTTCTTGGATTGGTTCTGCTGGCATTTTAATTTCTTCCTTTCACCAGTTCCAATAGGCAGATAATCCTGCAGTGTATAATCCTGTTTTGGGCAAATTCTACCATGCAGCCTGTCAACACAGCTGTCCCCAATTCCTACACACGTACAAACAGTAAAATGCTGACTTTGAAGGAAAAACAAGACCTAAATAAACAGGAAATGACCTTATAAATAGATCATATTTTGCTTGAACTGATAATCAACATCTAAGCAGAAGTTAGTTTGCTCCACATCATCATTAAATGATGCACATTTTTCCCAAACCTTTGCTAAGCTCCTCGTATCAAATTTTAAAACACTGATTCTTGCCTGCAAAGGCAGAATTGGACCAACACCCAGCTACCTCGGAGCACTTATCTAACCACCAAACTGCACCACTCTCGCTCTGATCCCACAGAATTGCTCCACCGATTCTCCAGGTTCAAGGAATGCATGCTTCAAGACTCTTCTCAGTTTTGGCACTTTGGTGGTGGAACTAATTTCCACTTGATGTCCGAACAGCTGAGTCTCGACGAGTCTTCAAACAAAGACCCAACTCTTCCAGATGTATTTAAATAAACACTTTAGCTTTTCTAACTGTATTCCTCCCAAACAGTGTTTTAAGACTGATGGTGTGTTCTTAATCCATGATCTAATGAATTAGCTACAGAAAGTATTTATTTATAAAGGACCTGTAGGTCGCTTTGGATTATGGTGTCTGCCAATTGCCTTAAAAGCAAAAAGCAATGAAACATCCCCCAGCCTTTACCACGATTGAGACATCATTCAGAGGATATTTTCGTTTTAGTCTCCAGCAGTGATGTGGCATTGCGTGGTGTGACTCAACTATCAGTGCATACCAATCAATAGTTAGTGAATGCTTATTCAGGACAAGTTAATAGCTCCTCTGATGTCTTTTCTGTTCTACCTACAAAGAAAAAAAGCCACAAAAAAAGGGTGAGCCAGGACTCAGCCGGTTAAAGATTCATGAAACACGCTTTGCATGGGATCAGAATGCAGAGACTAGAAGGAACAAACTGTCAAAAGAGCAATCTCAAGAGAGGCAACTGAACATTTTAGACGAGTAAAGCAAAAAAACAAACATGAAAACATTTCAATCATTCGTTTTCTTTCTGAGTATCAATTTAATCGACAGACCTTATGGTGCAGATCTTATTTATTTTCGTAATTTGTAATTCTTCAGCTTTGATCATTCTCCTCAGCTCTTGTCAACACTTTACTGTAGTTGGAACGTTAAACAGTTACACAGTGTCCATCATGGCATATATTAGTTTACTCAAGTACTGAGAAGACAAAAAGAACAAAAGTATTGTGACACCTGACTTTTCCAACCGTATGTGGTTCTTCTCCAAACTGTTAAAATGAAAATTAAAGACACATGATTCTAAGATGCCTTTGGATGCTGTAACATTCAAATTCTTGCTTTATTTGAACTGGGGGACCCAAACCTGTTCCAGCATGACGATGCCCCTGTGGACAAAGTCAACTCCATAAAGATGGTGCATATGGGGCGTGAGTGGAAGATCTTGTACGGTCTGCTATAGTGTTCTGTCTTCAACTATGATGTACACCTTTGAGATAAAATTATCACCACCACCACCACTACTGTTATTATTATTATTGCGAATAAATGTTACAAAAATATATATTCGGGTTTTGGGGAGAAAATAATATTCCGGAAGAATGAACTTGAACTACAAACCAATTAAATGTAACTATAAATAGACAAAAACAACACTCCCCTGTCATGTTTTCGTCCTCCACTATACTACATGACTTTTCCTCGTAGATTTTTAGAGCTACACACGAATAACAATGAGCTCCTTTGCTCTCGCACTACACTATTTCCATAAGCTGTATTTCACAACCAGGGGTGAGGGCCGCATAAGAAGTTCTGACCTTGATGCCATAAAGCCTCGTCCTTCACCTTTTCCCTGATTGATTATACTATGGTTCTCAAATATCTGCTCCTGGAACTAAAACGTCCTCGATTTTATAGACGCCCGTAAATTCGGGTCTGACTCGGGAACAAGCCGTTAAAAGTTCACCATCGAAATGTCGTGTATTTCTAACCTTCTAGAAATAAAAAGAAAGAAAGAAAGAAAGAAAGAAAGCTTTCATGTTCCGGGAAGCCGATCGAAGCCGACTGCTCTTCCACCAGGGAAAGAAAAATAAAAGTCAATCCCGGTCATGACTGTCGTTCTGCTTCGTGAATAGAAGACAAATCGCGAAAGCTCTCGAATGGTTGAGTGTCTGTGAATGTGGCGGAAATGTTTACTGCGGGCGAGGGGACGCCCTTATACTCCATCCACAGGCTTTAACAGACAGCTTGAGACATAGCAGTCTCTTCTTGTTTCAAGGGTGACATTTCACTGTTTGTTTGTTTGGGTTTATTTCCGTTTCCTAAGCTGCACTCCGGGAGACGTATTTTGAAATCACTGACAATAGGGTGTAAGGGCACAACCTCCTGTCAATACCCCATCGCTCCTGCCCTAAAGAGATTCGTGTGTTTGACGGACCCAGTGGAGTCACTAATATTCTCGCCTCTGGCTGACACTTATGTTTGAACTATAGTTTTGGGGGGCACAGGTAATCCCTCCCACTGTGGCATTCTCTTGCAGCCCTGCCCCAGTGGGAGGGATTATCTGTGATCAGCAGCACTTGGTGATCATTGTTCTTATTCACAAAGACACTGAAAAACTTTCAAAAGTAGACTCACCTCTTACTGGCTTCCCAATTTGGTTTCTCTATAATATATATTTGGGCTGGGTAGTGCAATGCAGTCCAACAGAAGACTGAGGGTGTGTCTGTGGTGTTGGAAGCTTGGGGGACTTGTGGGTTGGGGTGTTGGTTCTTGGGGATTGATGGTGTATCTTTTGGGTGGTAGATTGAGTGTGTGCCTGTGAGTTTGGGGGCTTGCCAACCACAATTGATGCTTCTCCTTTCTGCATATATGGCACGCCCACAATTGTCTACACTTGGCGTGATTTAAACTACCCTTCCACCCTAAAACCCCAACCAGAACCCCAGGCAACGATTGGCTCTTGGATCGGCACGATTCGAAGATCTCCAGACAACAAGGGCGAACGCTTTTCTTTCTTTTTGTTGCGTCACCCGGGATTATGTCTCCCTTTTTGCAAAACGTAGCGGAAGCAGAAACTGAACCTTCTGTAGCAGAACTTCTGTTGCTGGCAACCGCGTGTGTTTATGTAAATTATTTAGCTGAAGGCAGCTCATCAAATGAGGAGGGTTGTGCTGTAAGTCGACGACATGACTGCTGAGGAAAACACGCTGCGGGAAAAACATTTGAGATATTTCCATATGCTGCGATTTTTGTCAGTGCAGAAAGTTTGACAGATGATAGAACAACTGGGTATCTGTTCGTTTTCTGCTCAAAACCAATGTAGCAGTGTCGACGCTGGTCGAAAACAATGACATGACTGACGAAAGCAAACCATAAGTACGGATTAATATGTGAATGTTGTTTATTTAAACCACAAACCAACAATAGATGTCTTGGACTTTTCGAAGCAAAGAACTCTGTGGAGCTGAAACTTCGTTAATTGATCTGGGGGCCTCCTCTGATCCATCGTGTGTCAAGGCAAAACCTTTTTCTTGCATCATAACTCAGAGGAAACAATGTTCCCTCACTTGTTTAATATAAAATTTGAAAAGTTTAGTACAAGTAGCCTGGACTATTCCCGGTTTGAATCATAATCTTGGACAGTGTGAAAGAAGTCGTATAAATGTGGCGCCTCAAACGAGGGCCCTATAAAATCCATAACCCCTGAATCACGTCAAAAGTTTACTCGTAAAGCTGTAATCTGGACAATTTGTTCGAAATATGCTCTCAAATAAACACTCTGCTTTAATAAGCATTATCCCACAGAGGGCTGTGATTTGAGGACATTGCTGGCAGAGCGAAACTGAAGAGATGATGAGAATCTGTTTTTTTATTTCTTTACAAAAAAAAAAAAAAACATTGAAAGGGGTTTCATTCATCAGTGGATGGGCCTTGTGGTCAAGATTACCCGAATTTTTTTTTCATTATAAAAACTAATATGAATAATAATTTTAATAAAATATATTCGCTGAATCAACCACTCCTTTTTTTTTTTACATAAAGAAAAAAAACTCCTAAGCAATAATAATGACACCGAGGTGGGATGCAATCCAGGAGTGGAGATATCAGGGTTTTTTTGTGGTTTTTCGAAATATTGCAGTAATCAGCCTTTGTAGATGTTAAAACTACGGATTCTAGAGAACCGATCTGGTGGCGAACTGCAGTAACACCAATGGTGTAGGGGTGGGGATTAACAGGGCTTTATTCTCATTGGCTTTGGATGGACGACTCTTGGAAGTAGTGACTTCGGCGAGTTTTCGAGAGTGTTCTTTATTGCAAAGTAAAACGATTTTAATAACTTCTGTGGTTGTTTTTTTTTTTTTTTGCTGCAGTGGACTATTTTATTTGGAAATGAGTGCCATTTCTGTTGAGCGAGAGATTAAGATATTTATTCAGCCACGCTGCTTTTGTAAACAGACCCGTTTCCCTCCAACACCCCGTGATGCCGCGTTCGACGCGAGGAAAAACCACAAGGGAGGACTAAGACTTGTCGCGTGCGGCTGTAAACAAGATGGCTGATTATGATTGAATATGATTATGCTTTGTGTAGTTAACAGTATGTGATAAAGACTTTAGTAACGGTACGTTGCACAACATATTAAAGCATAAATCATTTCTCTAAGCGGAAAACGCTGCACTCGGAGGCTCGTACCAGCTATTTAGTCACTGAACGCCGACTTCACAATTGGTAGTACCTGATAAAGAGTGTGAGAATGTTACTCTTCGGCCTTTACTTAAACCGAGATGAATAGAGGACGGGATAATAAGACACAATGAGACTGAGACAAAATAAGGTTGTAAATAAAACCCGGTGGCTTCCTGCTTCTAGCACCCTGGCACATTAGCGCTCCCCTTCATTAGCTTCACGAGCTGTAATTTAAAGAAATGTGTGGTCCTTTAGGGGATAGCGAGGCACAAGACAAAACTTTTTTTCCCTCCTCACATTTATCACTTAGCAACTGTTTTGTTGGGAAACACGACAAATACTTACTAGTTCAATTGTAGGTCATGTAATTTAAAGGCTTTTTTATTCATATACTCTATAGACAACGTTTTGTAGACACCCGACCATAAGGTAGTAAACTCCATTCTGCTTGGAAGATCTCCCACTAGATTTTGGAGATTTGTGCTGATTCAGCCATAAGAGCATTAGTAAAGTCAGGTACTGATGAGGGTGAGGTGAGGAGGCCTGGATGCAGTCAGGGTTCCAACTTATCCATACTGTAGCAGGCAACTCAAGATCTTCCTCTCTAAGCCATATCCTCTAACCCAGGGGTCGTTTTTTTAGGCGATAAAGACATAGGACGAGGACCCCCTGATACACAATGTGTCAAACGAAGCTGCTGATATTAACAAAAACCAATCATATTACGCTAGTTATATGATGCTAAAACAATTAGAACTATATTGTTGTTTAACATGCATTATTGTCTGTATATTTTCATGTATTTTCAAAAAGATTTATGCATCAAACATATTTTTGCAATTACAATCGCAATTTATTAAGTTATTCACAGTCGTCTCCCACATCAGGTTGGAAAGTTCAGGTGTACAATTCTTTTGTCCATACTCGGGATCTTTAAAAATTTAAGACACCTGATACCGTAACTATAGTGCACACTTCTGAATTTTTATTACAGTTACAGTATAGTTACAGCACAGACACAGTCATGTTACCTACATAAATCCTACTGTTTCAGTTAAATGCTGTAGATCAAATAGAATAGCTGGACTCATAATACTTAATTTGATTTGTGAACACTTTTTTTAAAGCTGCAAACTGCTTGTGCGCTGTTTGAATCTACTGCCACTGTTAGAACCAGTTTTTATTCTGTATTATTGCACATACATAGCTAATTAGATTACGATACAATTATTACGTTCCGTCAGCTACTAGTTGTTAACTTTGTATGGTGTTTTGGGGACACCTAGAGGAAAAATGAAGCATAGCCAGCAGCGATTCATGATTTGTTAACTTTACGATCCCAACCCGCATTAAAAAAATAAGAAAAAAGGAGCACATGGAATTACAGTTAAATTAGTCCCTGGCTACGAAGAGTTTGAGAACCAATGGCTTATCCCATTAGATTTCAAGCCCCACAAAGAGTTTTTCAATGTATGTTGGGCGAGCTAATGAAATTCCTATTCATCATTCATCCATCCATGATTCATATCCAAAGGTGAAGCGTTTGCTCCTGTTTAGGAACATCCCAAGTACATTTATTTTCTGCCCTTAATTTGGATGAACAGCCTCCTTGCACGAGGCAACCCGAGTTAGTTTATCTTCAGAACGAAAATCGATAAGAAGTCATGCTTCACATGTTTTCCCCTACGGTTCGGGGATTAGAGATGACCTTCACGATGTTCTCGAGACAGTCAGTTGAGGTTAGGGCTTTTCCATTTAATCTACGGCGCATCACAATCGCTTAGGCTGCGCTCATTTGGTTATCAATCACGGTAAAGTGTTCCCTCTGCAATCGTTTGGCGTTACGTCTCTCTGTGTGCTGGCACCGGCTCTGTTCCAGAGACTGATGGAAAGTGTTGCTGTAGAGCTCAAGCACAGCTGCATTTAGCCCTACAGAGCTCCAAGGTTACGCTTCGAAATACAGTTTTCCTACTGGTTTCCCTGTAATTACTAAAGAAAACAACATGCCATATGACTGCAGCACGGTTTTAAGGCATAGGCAAAGTAAGCAGTCATGTACGGCGCAACCAGCTGGGGGGCGCCAGTGAGAGCCCCCTGCCTTGCCCGTGCCCTCGCTCATTTCAATTATTTACCTGTTTTTCTGCTCAAGTTTAATATACAGTATATGTTTATATATTTGAATTCAGGCAATGTTTATTAAAATGTGCAAATAAATGTGAACGTAAGAGATGAAGCATTGCGATCGGAGGGCGGAGCCGTTAGGGGGGTGGGGGGGGGCACTTTCGGGGCTAATGGAATTTCGGTGCCAAAAAGGCTAGAAATGGTCCTGTACGACTGGCAGGGGGGGGCTGGTACCCACATAACTCCCGAGATCAAAAGTTGCATGTTCTTTCCATGCTTTGAGGGTTTCCTCTGGGTACTCCAGTTTTCTTCCCCAGTTGAAAGAGACGCATTGTAGGCTGATTGCTATTCAGAAATAGGTATCATTCTGGATTGTATGTCAAGTTCCCTCGAATAAGCTCTAGGCTCCCCTGTGGCCCTGCATACAATAAGTGTCTTAGAAAAAAAAATTGGATGGACGGATAACTGAGACGAGAAAGCTATTACTTTACAGGTTTAAAACGGTGCAAACAAATCTTTGACGCAGCATTAGACCCCAGATATCATCTTGTATTTCGTCTTAAATAGAAATTGCGCGGTTTGCACGCATCCCTAGCGCATGTACTAGTTCAGGCCTCGAGTTCTTTCATAAAGCATCATTTCAGTGATCTTTTTTCATTTCCAAAAGCCTGACATCACCATGCCTTTTAGAGCCGGAATGCGCGCTAACAACAATAGAAGAACCGCAGCTGGTTACTCTGCGTTTTTTGGTGCGGCCATAAGTACACACCGGCCTTCCTTCTGACAAAAAGGTTTCTCCAAGGGGAGCGAATTGGCAAAGAACATTAAACGGAGTAAACATGACCTTCCATTTAGATGATTAGTCTCATCCCGTAACCCGTGTCACCTATTGGCCGGAGATCTGTGCGAAACGTACGCCAGGCCGTAATTCAATAAGCGCTGTTAGTGAGGCATGCTCTCCATGTGAATGAGGGGAAGAGGACATCAGTACACACAGCATGGCTTCAAACTGAAATCGCCCCCAGTCATGAAGCATTTGGGGTGATGAGGATGAAGAAAGTGAGCACCGGATCTTTTGTTCCAAGTCTAAGCTTACAATCCTGGAATCTGGAATGCATTAGTTTGATAGTCAAATGCGATTCAATGGTGGTGCTTTGAGCCGAGTGGAGAGGAAAAAATAAATAAAAAATACCCGTACAAGCTTAAGTCAGCATAATGCTCTATAAGATCTCACGCTGAGCACTTAATCATGACACCTGCTGATAAATCAAAAGGAAAGTCGAAACTATATTAGAGCTGCGATTTCGACTGGCTTTGGTCAAGTTCAAGAGGAAATTAAGCACGTGGAATGTTAAATCTTCACGGGAGCGCAATTTACCGTTATTTACCGCCGATATTGCCTTGGAGAGAGGGAGAGAAGAAAAAAAGCAAGTGCTCATAATGGCTCTCAATAGGTTACAAATTCTGCACGTGCCACCTGAGAAAGAATGCGATTTCATTCCTCTGCCTCAAACGGTTGGGAAAGAAAAAGAAAAAGAAAAAAAAAGTAGTGACCCCCTGTTTAATGTAGCCTGTTAATTATGGAAGCTTATTGTCCTCTTCATTGTTTGTGGCTGCTGATTAAATTTCCGGACGCTTCTGTAATTACCCTGTGTACTGAACCTCGTACTGTCTCCTGTACCCAAAAGAGACTTTAATTGCTCGAGAAAAGAAAAAAAAAAGTATTCCTTGATTATTTTATGCAACATTTATTAGCCTTGGTTAAAAGCTAAAAAAGAAACTCCAGCAATAAGATTACATTATCTCAACAGTCCTCAGGCGGAGTTCTATTCTCAGAGCTCCGGATTGCTATTCCATTTCCCATTACTGTGTATTATTCTGGAAATGATAATTTAGTAAAGGGAATGAAATGACTGCAGTAGGGTTATTCCCTATTACAGAGGAAAGGATTTATTTAAAAAAGAAGGGTCCGAAAAAGTCCATGACAAAATCCGGATAAATGCAGAATAAGCGTTTATACAATGATGAATACATCGGCGCTGATCTTTTCAGTGTTTCGTTTCTACTTTGTCGAATCAGTAGATGTCTTGGCTTTCAACCAGGAGATAAATTCTTTTTGTATTCTAGGCAATCTAAACTTTGTATACTATTTGCACATTTTAGACAACCAGTGGTAGATGGAGTCCACAGAAGAAGAATGAAGAAGAAGAGGAATAGCCCTATATTTGTCACATATACATTACAGCACTGTGAATTGTGTTCTTCGCATATCCCAGCTTGCTCAGAAGCTGGGGTCAGAGTGCAGGGTCGGCCATGATACAGCACCCCTGGAGTGGCAGCTTGGCGATACCGGCGCTTGAACCCCCGACCTTCCGATTAGTAACCCACTGAGCTACCAGTCCCCACACTTCCTGTACTTGAGTAAAAAACTTTCTTTCAGCTTCTCCCGTTAGGGGTCACCACAGCGGATCCTCCACACGTTTGATTTGACACGTTTTTATGCTGGATGCTCTTCCTAACGCAACCCTCTCCATTTTTCCGGGCTTGGGACCAGCACTGAAAGTGGCTGGGGTCGGTTCCCTGACCGGGGAATTGAACCCGAACCGCAGCGGTGAGAGCGCCGCATCCTAACCACTAGACCACCAGGGAACCTAGTTTCTGTACTTGAGTAAAAGTCTTTTTTTAGCAGGCCACACAAGATCTTCCACTCCAACCCATGTAAATGTCATCTTCACTGGGGCATTGTCACGCTAAAAACAGGTTCGGCTACGGCGTTGAAAGACATCCTATACAATTTTGTGCCTCGAACTTCCTGGTAACCGCTTATGTCTGTCCCAATGCTTTTGTATTTAAAGTGTACTCAACTATCAAAAGCAAAAAGAGTGATCTCTGAGAACTATATGTGAATAACTGATGCAGCCCAGTGTTCCATTCCCCTGCAAACCTTTTTAGGGAGTGTTTTCTATTGCTACAGACACATCAGAAATGTGTACCTCAGTATATAACAGGCCGATGTGGTCGCATCTCGATGCATAGCCACTAAAGATCCATATGAAGCAGCTGCCAATGCGATGCGCCTCATCCCCGTTACGATGCGGTGTGATCCGATTTGGATTCGATTTACTGCGATGCGATTTGATTCATACATTTACCTAATTGCCTTCTGACTTCTAACGTATGGCCCCTTTCTTAAAACATGCCTTTGTAGTGCAAGAAAAAAGATTCAATACAACAATCCACTTTTCTTGAGAGGTGCAGCTCTACCTCTGCCATGTTAATCTGTATTCTATGTGACTCTCAGGACACTAGTGTTGTGATACGTCATATTCACGTAGCTGCAGTGGTGCAGAGAGAACAAGCTCGAGAAACAGTCTAGCAAGGAGAAAACAATCTACGCATCAAATATTGGTTGCAAACGATTGGTCACTTTCTACTAGATTTTATCTATAAATAATTAGATTTTTAACCAATGCAAATATGTGGAAAGTACAGTGAGAGAATTGTTCCTCCGCACACACTCTATCCACAGCTTCTCGTTGAACCTATTCATTATGAGAATTTACTATAAAGTAGCGAAGGATGTGAAGGTTTGTAAATAAATATCAGGTTAACCAATACAATAGGTTTGATTCTTGTTGCCGAGTCGTCTTGGAAACCGGGATTTGTGTTGAAACTTGTGGCAAGGCTTCGGATTAATAAGCTTTCACTGACGTAGAAAGAGGTGAAGATATTAACAACAGATGAAGATTAAATGTCCTCGTTGCACAAATGAACGTATGGCCGCTCATAACTGCAGGCAACTTCAACCCACACAGCCGGTTAAAGGAGGGTTTATGTAGGAGGTTTGGCTGACTGAAGAGATAAAACCGAGAGCACCTGCCTGCCGCCGTTTCAGCTGCCGCTCTAAAATCCAATGAAGCAGAGATCATATCGCACTACTTACTGACAAATCCTCTGCTAGCAGCCCCTCAAAATTGGCTCCGTCTTCAGAGTTTTGTTCTTTTTTTTTGTTATTTATGAATACGAACAAACTAGACTGACGAACACAAATCACAAAATTAAGCTCAGCACATGCATCGGTGACTCGATGGTAGTGTGTCCCCCTTCGATAAGGCAAGTCTCGGTCGGTGTTAGTCAACCAATACATTTCAGATGACTTGGAACCTCTGATCCTGCTTCGGAATCAAGCTTATCTTTCTGGCTTTGTGCGCTAAGGTCTTATGAAAAGAACATTGGAAAAGAACAGATGCTCGGACAGATGCTCGGGATCGGCGGCGTCGTTCCTTTTTCTTAGTCTGTATCAACTTGTAATTATGGCTCTTTGTGCTTTCTCCCAGGGGAAGGACACAAAGCACGACTGGAGCCAACTCAAGATTAAGTGGTGCAAACAAAAACAGCAGGAGTGTTAATGGCACCTATTGGCCCCCAGCCCACTACCACCTTTCACTGCCCCCCTTTGGCTGCTCTCGGAAGGCCAGCTGCCAGTGATCTAGTGAGGATGCCAGTATGTTTAAACCTGGTCTATGGGATACCCCCCCCCCCAATCCCTGCTTAAATATTCAGAATTTTACTATTGGAAAGAGCATTTTTCTATTATCATAGACACTGGGAGGCATGGAGCTATTGCAGATAGGTTTTTTCACAATAAATCAGACGAGGCAGATTTAATCGGGTATAGATTTACATTTCAGAAAGAGGACACCTGTGTTTATCGCAGTATGAACTGCATTTTGATTATGCAGTATGAAATGAAGATGAATGGGGCAGTCGACTAAAGAATATTTGAGGGAAAGGCAGCCTTCTCAAAAGTATTAAAATGTTGATAAATGTTGACATCTTGTACAGATGTGTGTCTTTCCAATTTCCTTGACGGGGCGACAAACCGCAACTTCAGAGATGTGATTTTC
This sequence comes from Silurus asotus, assembly GCA_024362625.1. Classification (NCBI taxonomy): domain Eukaryota; kingdom Metazoa; phylum Chordata; class Actinopteri; order Siluriformes; family Siluridae; genus Silurus; species Silurus asotus. The sequence continues at coordinate 1,689,120 of MU583213.1, read as the reverse complement.
ATATCATGTGTAGTTTTATTTGTAGTTACCTGGCAGACACGTACGTCGTGGCCAAATCATCACACCCACAACTGGACATTCCCAAAGTACAAAATTGTATAGGATGTCTTTGTCCTTTATACCCATAAGTTTTATTGGAAATAAAACCGTCCAAAACCTGTTCCAACATGTCCCAGTGTACAAATGTAAAGTCCATATAGTCCATCTGGCTTGCCAAAATTGTTGGGGAGCTACAGATGTCCTGCACAGAGCCCTGGCCTCAACCCCACTGAACACCTTTGGGATGAACTGGAACTCTGACTGTGCCCCATGGCCTCCTCATATGACATCAGTGTCTGACCTCATTATCAGGCTTGTGGTCGACTGGGCAAATCGCCACAGCCTCACTCTAAAAAGCCAAGCATAAGGCCTTTCCAGAAGAGTGGAGGTTATCTAAACAGCAAAGGGGGAGCTAAATCTGGAATGAGATGTTTAAAATGCACCTATTGCTATGATGGAAAGGTGTCCACAAACATTGGTGTATGCAATCTGAGCACAACAACAATGCATTGTATTGAATGCAGATCCGGTGCCACCCACATGAGTCTGGTTCCTTTAAAGGTTTCTTCCTCATGCCATCTCAGGGCGTTTTTTTCTTAAGTCTGTTTTAAGACGATGTCCATTCCTAAAAGCGCTCTACGAATAAAAATTAATTGAATCGAATCTTTCCAGTCACGTAACCAAATATAATTGTGCACAACAGGATCATGGGACACCTGAACAGTTTAAAGCTAAAACTGACTCACTTTCACCTCTAAACCAGAGTCTGCTGATGGTATAACTCCGCAACATGCTCCACGCAACACCGATTGACCCAACACGTCATCATTCCTTCCCGCAAATGTCTCATATATATTCACTTAGTGGCTGTTCGGCATTCACAGGAGCTCTCGCCGCTCCCTGGTTGCGACTGCATTGTGTGTGATAACTCAGTCCTGGAGCACTTTAGCGATGCTCAATACCAGCCCTGCTGCTGCCTTAAGAAGGGGGTTGAAATATTTCACTCATTCCTCCGCAGACACTTATCTCAAACTCCGTTAAGTAAAAGTCTGCATCTCAAGAACCTGACTGCGAGCGGCATATAAGCTCTTGAGATATTCGAACTCCTGCACACGCTCGGGAGGGTGTTAGGACTATCCAATTCTTTCCACGCACCAGAATGGAGACAGATAGGGTGGTAAAGATAAGCCTTTAGACTGCATCCATATTGGAAATCTCACAGAGTGATGAATTCGAGACGAGTGTGCTCACATGTACAATAAAAGTCTGATCATAAGATTGTACACTTCTTTGTATACCAACTGCTGTGGTGAGGAAGCGATGGGCCATTGGTTAAAAGCTTTGCGGTGCAGATCAAAAGTTTTTATGAGCAAATCCCAGCATGGGACCGCTATGGTTGGGTCCTTGAACAGGACTCTCAGTCCAGTTGCATCCTGCATCAGCCAAATGTGTAAATATGATGGATTACAAGTTATTTTATACCAATATGCAACATTACATTACTTACAGTAAATAATTGTAAATCACACTGCAGCACTTTGCTGGCAGCAAAAGCATTTTTTGCCTGACCCCTTTAATGATCAATGATCCTATAATGGCATGTCACCAAGAGCTTTATTCCTTTTTTTAAAACTCCTAAAGCTAAAAAAGCTACCAGATATAAAACGCCCCAAGTTTTGATTTGCTGACTCGCTAATTTCCCCATGTCAGCATTAAACTGAACTAAAATGCTGGCCATTCACTATTACATTATGTTTCTTGGCGATCAAAACATGTCGCACGCTAGAAGGCTGCCTAGTGGACTAACTAATGATGGCATTTTCCCAGTCATGTGACCAAACAAATGCACAAAATGTTAGTGATTCTCTTCATAGATGTCCTGCAGGAACAATTGGACATCTGAAATGGACTTTCCTCCACCTCTATCCCAGAAGCTTCCCTTGCTGCTGATGGTGTAACTCCATGCAACACCGGTTAGCTCTTGATCTACTGTAAGCAGACAGCGGACATGCCATTATTCTGCTCTGCACATGTCTCAAATGAATTCAACCAAGGTCTAGGTAGTGTTTCTGTTCATTCCTGGGGATAAATCCTAGCTCCTAGACACCGTAGCTAGGATCAGGAATGATGTTTGACCTGCTGTAGACCGCATATGAATTAAAATTGGGAGGTTTTTATGGATTTGGTGTGATAGGCTAAACAAAGGAAGTCCTGTGCGATTACAAAAAGTCGCAGACCGCAATCACTGTAGGTGCGGTAGGATTTCACTTCCTCGTCGTAGGACCTTTCTGAAATGAACCAACACATGGATTTGACCGGCATTAATCATGTGCCAGTATAACCGATTTCAAAATCATTTCACAATTAAAACTAAGGAATTTTGGACAGCCGCCATTAATGCTAATATTAACAATTAATGAGAATGAATGAGAACAGTGATGACAAGTGTAGAATTTTAACATCATTTTAATTATAGGAATTAGATAATTCTAAAAACATTGTAAAAACCTCAAGATGATGTCCTACTCCGTTCCTCTGCATGCTGGGACGTATCTTTTACAGGGAAAGGAGAGAAATTTGGCCTCTATTTAAAACGTAAATATCCAGAAATTTCACATTCATTGTTACAATGCCTGGAGGCCCTGTAACGTTCTGTGGCGCTAATTATTCTCCATGTAGCGAGAGAAAAGTGCACTAACAGGCCTCTACAAGAAAATGATACAATTTCTGTTTGTTCTGGAAGCAGGCATTACTAATGTGACAATTTTCATCATGGCGAGTGAGTTTTTTGCCGCGTACAGTTAGAAAAATATGAAGCACAAGAGACACGGCCCTAACGATCCTGCTCCTGATCCACGGTTCATGCACCAGCAATGAGACAGGTAAGTAATAAGCCTGCACTTAATGACAAATTAATGCTGATTTCTTAGTATCTAAAAAAAGAAGATGATTACGAAAAAAGAGCACTTTAAAAATGGCATTTAATTGGGACATTATGCCGGGAAACTGCTCCCTCTTTATTTCTTTTTGACTCACTGGGCTCTGATGGCGCTTAATATAAACAGACGCTGGAAAGTCTGCCAAACTGACCGCAGTAACTCGTCCAATTTGGTCCATCAATCAATTGATGGTCAAAAAAAGGTTGGTTTTATTGATTCCACATACCAGCAGACCTTTTTAAAAGACTTCCAGATAGGAATGTTTTCCAAGCTAGCAAGAATTTTTATTTTCTAAGTTTGCAATACCAGGACATCCAACCTCCACGTGAGGTCTAGTACAGTTGCTACTGAGGGATATTAATAAACCAACTGGTATTTCCAATGGACATGGAACATACATATAACTATTGAATTCTGATACACACACAATATAAACTTAAGTTTGAGTTCGTACAGTACATAAAAACACTTATTCGGAATAGTCAGGAGATAATAAGGTTGTCCATCTAAGGAAAATTAAGGAAAAAAAAACCCATACCATATCCACTGCATGGATAATGTATATGTATAATTAATAGATTTCTGGCCCAATGGCGGTTATGGATGAATCCATCCTATAAACATACACTGAATATTTATCCATCCATAACCTCCATCCATCCATCCATCCATCCATTTACTTTGCACAAAATGGACAGTCAGGCACTTATGTAGGGTGAAGAAGCCTGGGGTGAAGTTCTCAAAGGTTGAGGTCAGTGCTCTATAGCAGGCCACTCAAGATCTTGCACTTTGTGCACAGGGGCTACATCATGCTGGAACAGGATTGGGTTTTCCAGCATTGGAAAATTCAATGCTACCACATCCAAAGACCAAGGTCAGATTTTCCAATACTTTTGTTTATATAGCATATGAGCAGATCAAATGAATTGATCATGTAAACACTGTTTAATCAATCTACAAGCATCTGGTGCAGTTATTATACCATTGGATATTTGATGACCAGTGGTGTTTTCCAGTCCCTCAGCCATCATGTTGCTTCAAATTTATAATAAGTCAACCCGCTGCTGTTTCATGTAAACAGGCTTAAAATCAACTTCTTTTTTAATCCAATTGGATTTCCGAAGCCGCTGGATCACTGTAAAGTTTAAAAACCATTCAACACGACCATCTTTGCTTATTTGCTGTTACTACAAAACCATGGCAAAATTATACAAAATTAACTGTCAAGATGATATCATGAGTGGGAACACTAAAACATCACAGCGCGCATGTACCCATTACATTGTTTGGTTTCCAAATCGCCTCATTTCCTGCCTTGCTGATTCGAACTGCTCTTATTTGGTTCAAGTGGCACCAATGCTACCAGAGCACCAATCTGAATTAGCCATCTGCTTTAATCAGCTCTCCTTTGGCCCTAATCAGAGACTTATTTCCTGCTTACTTGGGATCTTAATGCATCAAGTTGCCAATTTGTCTGCACTGGTTTAGTCGATTTACTCAGCAGTTGCTGATGGTGAGAACCCGAGAAGCCAAGACCGCAGTATCTGACGACGGTTTTCATGGTTGTACTATATATCAAATCTCCTGAGGTGATAAATGGTCAAAAAAATAAAAAAATGTTGCTGAACTCGACCAAAAAAACTCAAATAACCCAGCGTAAAAAGTCACTCATTATAGATAATATAGAAAATAAAAAAATAATGAGAACGAGTAAAGCTCACTGTAAGCAGCTCCTGCATGCCAATGTGCTACTCTTTCCTGTTTTTTGTTAAAATGGTGAAATAATGATTTACAGTGCGGGAATCTTGAAATACATTTTTCTGCTGTCTACCAAAACCGTATTGCAAGAAACGCGGATGAAATATACCAACGCCGACTCATCGCTCACAAAAAAGTGACGTGGCGGCACGCTTTGTCAATCCTGCACACGTTTCTAGCATTATTACTGTGATGAGTTGTTTATGTTGGTAGGGAGACATTGCTGTCATTCATTCGTGCAATCTGACACGCCCACGTGATCCTGATGAGGCAGAAACATTTGAAATCTTGTTGACAAGGGTTGTAATTAGGAGACACGCAAGGAAAAAAAAAAACAGAAAAGTAGCGAAAAAGGGAGTGAACAAAAATGAAAAAGTAACGGGTTCGTTGCACCGTAGATTCAAAACAAAGCAAAATGTGACCATATTATTACCTGTATTAGTATATCAACTTTAAATGAATCAATTTGACATAAATGAACACTAAAACAATATATAACAATTTCAATAAAAGAGTAAAAGTAGACTGTGGAAATCCACATCATCTGGTAACCATCCGTTGGGAACAAACATTTTCGGAATTTGATCCTTTACGGCTTCTCAACATGTTCACAGCGTGAAGGAGCGAAAGGTGTGAGAATCACTAGGTTTCACCATGTGTGAATAAATGAGAAATGCAAGAACATTCAATAACACTAAGCTTGTAAACTGTTAATTGACTAGTTTACACTAATTCATAACTAATACTGTACAGTAAAGAGTGAGTATTGAGACATGAAAGAAATGTAATACCTGCACATCTGCACTATATTAAGCCCAGGATAAATGATTTGCAGTTGACTCAATAGGCTGGATATAAAAGGCAGTGCTGTGGTTTCGCCACCGATGGAGTTTGGAAAGCCTGGGAAATAAAGTGCAGTTTAGGCGACTAATCAGTCGACGGAAAAAGGAACGTATTGATTCTACGTACCGGCAAGTCCATAACGAGACTCCTTTATAGGAAGAAAGTCTCAGGAGGAAGGGAAACTGGGGGAAATATACAGATGGAGCAAGACAAATGTTTCTAATTTTACAATATGCTACATTATTGTGCGCTACTTTATATAGATACACATACACTATGTAAATACTAATATGCATAAATTACATTAAATTTCCTTATAGGTCCAATTAAATTCAAAAGTTTCCGAGAATAAACATAGTAAAGTACATGATCATAACGTATCTGAAGGATATTTTTCTACTTGTATTGTTTGACAATACTAATGTGAGGCCTAATCGTATTTCCTACCTGGTCTCAAGGAAAAAATAACAATCCTGCAGAGACTGACCAATCCCATTCACTTCTGCATGAAGACCAGCCAATCCCATTCACTTCTGCATACAGACTGGCCAATCCCATTCACTTCTGCATAAAGACCAGCCAATCCCATTCACTTCTGCATACAGACTGACCAATCCTATTTACTTCTGCAAAGACTGAACAAATCCCCCCCC
>MU583213.1:1563503-1682864 GCA_024362625.1 Silurus asotus | reverse complement strand
CCCCCTCAGAAAAACTGACCAATCCCATTCACTCCTGCAAAAACATTGGCGTATCCCATTCACTTGTGCAGAAAGACCCAGTCCTGACAAGCTGTTTAGCCCACCCTGCCCAGTTCCACACAAAAACTGTGACCAAACCAACCGTTTTATTTTGTTCGCATCTACCTACAGTACTTGTATATATTATTCAAAAATAGTTTGACGTGAACAGGATTGACTAGAGATTCTGCTGCATGCTTTGTGATTAGACCAAAACCAAAAACCTGCTCTATTAATATCTATGTAGAAGAAAAAACAACATACTTTTAGTATTTCTTTCCCTCTTAGTGCCAATCGAGATTAAATTTCATTTAAACTTGGATCCATATAAGCCCACCTAGTGAGTACCCCTGGCCTAAAACACTATGCAATGAGACTTGAAGCTACCTAATAAATTATTCTCCTTTTTATTTTTTATTTGTTTGTTTGCTTGCATTAAGGTTTCACAAGCTCCACTGATAAGCATCATCAGTAAATCCTGTGCTGTTTCCCAACCTATTATCTCAAAATTTGCTATCCAAACAATACTGTTCCCTTAGTTATTTAGCTAGCTTGTTTATTTTCTTTTCTTTTTTTATCTTTAAAGCAAAGTGATTACTTTGAGAAAGTGGTTGGGTGTTAATGTTTAAGCCTCATTAAACACACCTCTCAGTGACAAGGCTCAGTAGGATTAGGGAAAATATTGATTTAAAACTGTCAGAGGACTAATTTCAACAAGAATGGGCCCCATACAACCAAAGCAGGAATGGGCTTTAGGACCAAACAAAGGATCCATTGAGCAAAACAGTTGAAGGAAAGAGATCGAACATGTTCTCGCAGACAATCAAGAGTCCTTCCGGGAGTCTCGGAGGACACTTGGAGTTAATTATATGGACAATTACTCTTTTCTACTTCTAAGTTAAAACTCTAAAATGGCATCATATCACATCTTTAAGGTCAGTCTTAGGGAAAGGTTGTGAGGGAATGGATAAGGGCATGCAGCTAAATGCTTATAAGTAAAGAAATCGACCATTAACAGGAAGGAGGCTGAGCTGGTTAAATCCCCAAGTAGTCTTTACCTTTAATATATATATATATATGTACCTTCTACATTGCCTTTAAAATGTAGATAAAAAGTAACTTAGCTAAAGCAAGCATATCCCAATTACTGTGATTTTCATAACGACAACTGCATCTTCACCTTGCCTGACTGGCGACAAGTTATTATCACTTCAAAGGAAGCCACACCACTGCGCTGCATTTGATTTGCAAGACATTACATGGTGCATCATCAGGTTGACTTCCAAACAGAAAACCTCACTCTCAAAAAAATCTGCCATTTAAGAAAAGCTAGATCAGGTGCTTCAGGCTAAGTATTATTTATCTCCAGTACGGGAAACCTGATTTGGTGCAATCAGGGAAAAAATAGGCTTCTGTCCTTAGCCATTCCACTGACAAATGCTGTGTTTTACGGCTACGACCACCGACAGAAAACGGAAACTGTAGCGGGCGGCGTCGCTTGCGCTGTATCAATCTGCAAAATGACTCGAGGGGGCCTCGGCAGGAGTCTGCCTGCTATGTCTGTGTGGATTAATCATTGGATCCAGTCAATCTTCCTGACCTTCTTTTTCTCCTAGTCCCCGCCACAGATCAGGACCTGAGGTTCCTGTCATTCCACTTGCCGCATCCGTTATACTTTCAAGGATGAAGAGATCAAGATCTCTGTCGTGTCAGTGCGAGGCAGCGAGCAGACAGCACTCCTGGAAGCGGATGGCAGCGAGACAGAAAGCACTAGAACAACAGAGCCTTCCAGCGTCTGTCATGTTTGGCTTTGCCCTCGAGCACCAGAGCAATCCATATGCCGATTCTGATTTTATCCAAAGCCAATGCGGAGATCTCTCTATCCGACCAACGTCTCTGCACTCGGCCTAATCTGGGGAGGGTGAGAGATCCACAAGCCGTAATTTTCAATAGCTCAACATCAAACAATCTGGAGAGTGCATGCAAATTTACTGCAAATCCTTCTCCATATGGCTCGAGTGTGACCTTGCTTTCTATCCCCCCCTGGGGAATTTTTTGTCGAGTGTTGAAGACCAACTATTGTCATTGCTACATATGTTCCATGCAAAACAATATTCCATACTGAATTCAATAGATTGGGTACGATATGTCGGAATCCAAACACAGGGTTTTTATCGCCCAGAAAATTGGTTGGAGTGTAGGGGGGTGGGATTTAGTTAGGGCTCAGGGACGGAGTGTACTGCAATGCTGCACTGCTTCCACCCTAATATCATTATGTTATCTGGGGTCCCAGGGTACTAAATTACCAAGTCAAGGGAGATGCTGAAAATGTGCTACACTGTATATAGATCATTCTAGAACAATGTTTTTCCAAAAGCTCATTCCTCAAGAACCTTTGAAATTTAAAACACACTTGAATAAAAGCACAGTAATATTTAAGTAAATAAAAATAATTACAAATGTATGCAAATTAATTAAATGAATAATAATAAAAAAAAACATTTTAAATAAAACATTTTATAGAACCCTGATTCTGACACATAAAAAAAAAGTTGCCTAATTGCTATTATATTTCTCACAATTCCGAATTAATTTCTTGTGATTCGTACTTTATTTATTACAATTCTGCCTTTTTTTTTTCCCCTCGCAATTCCGAATTTTTATTGCCAAATAGGCAGCGTCACTCCCTCTGTAGACCCAGATCAGGGTCCCCCCTGTCAGGAAACCAACCCCAGCCATTAGGGTTGCACAAGCCAGTACACTCTTAGTGCCGGTCCCAAGCCCGGATAAATGGTTAGGGTTGCGTTAGGAAGGGCATCCAGCGTAAAAACATGTGCCAAATCGAACATGCGGGTCACGAATGCGAATGATCCGCTGTGGCGACCCCTAATGGGAGAAGCCGAAAGAAAGACAGATAAAAGTGATAGCTTAAGCTACCTCTTGGCTGTTGGAAAATAATGCAGAAATTAGGCAACCTTTCAATTTTGTGTGGCAGAAACTGCCTCCCATAGTTTTTCAGAAACACCGCCATGGAAAAAAGCGATGCCACTGCATCAACCTGTGCATATCAGCATCTAGAACCTGTGGACCACCCCAACAAAAAATATATTAGCTGACTAGTATCATCATGCAGATGCAAAAATCCAGCATTGGATTAACAGTCTTCATTAATTAACTGCAGCAATCATGTTATTGCAAACAGACACGATGGGAGTTGTGAACCTGACATCTCTCAATGAATGAAAATCTTTGTGGGGTGGGAGGTGACAGGACATATATTCAGCCAAGTGCCAATTTGGCAAATGTGTGCATACAGTAAAGTTTATTGAAAAGCATCTAAAATTGAGGACTTGTAGTGGAGTGTAAAGCGGATTCGCTTCTACTGTATGGATATATAGTGTATAAATATATATGGTCTGTCCAGTAAGCAATATAAAGTAACTGGCACTTCATTCCAGATCAGTCATGTGACTCGGTTTGCTCAGTAATTAGATGCAAGCCATAAGGCCTTGCTCACTCGGTACGCCAGCGAAAACTCGTCAATCAAAACCAGAACAGATTGTTGACATCGGGCCGAATATCAGTTTATTCCCAGCTTCTTTCTTCTCACGAGAACATAGCGCTTCTGTAACGTATGAGTCATCAGATATGTATCAGGAAAGCGGCTGCGCACAGAGGAAGTGAGCGTGGCAGGAAAATAGAAAGCGTCCGTGTGAAAAGGCTCGCGGATTGACGGGATACAGGCGCCAGTAACACCGTGTGCTCGCGTGCTACCGAGTGTCCTTCTTTTGGGAACAAAGTGAAAAAGAAAAAGAAAAAAAAAACGGATACTTGTCTGAATTATTATAGAAAGTATAGAGTTCATGGTTCTACAACCACAACAGCTGACTGTTGGTTTGTCCACTTGACCACTCCCCCTGGAAATGAACCGGATCACACCCCATCATATTGGAAACAATTGTTCAGTTATATTACTGCTAGCATCTATATGAAAATACTGTATCATGCGTGCTGAGGGATTATTAGATTGACTTACCTTTGTGGTGTTCAGAGGAGGCATGGAAGAGAAGAAAAAGAAAGACAGAGTTGGTGTTTGCATACATTCCGATTTGTGCTAAATAATAAGAATAAGTCAAGATTTCTAGCAAACATCAGTGATATTGTTCGGGTCTTTAACTGTAAAGGAATAAATATTTGAGGTATTGAGGGATGTATTTGAAAAAATCATCAACGATAAGGTGATGTGATGCAATTACAAGCCTTGTTCCATCATTTTTCCATATCTTTTTATCCCTATAATTACCTTCAATTTCATGTCGCACCTGCAAACTAGTTCCTATTATAACTTATGTTTTAGCAGCAATATCCAGTCCCCCCACTGCCCCCATTCAAATTTAATGAAATGAGTTTATCCCAGAAAGTACTCCACATTAAAGCTTTTACCGATGGTGGAAAGCATGCTTAAGCTTACAAAAGAGCTGGCACTGGAGACTCCTTCCATTAATATACATCATTTAAAAACCACTCGGTACAAAATGTACTGCAAATCAATAACCAGCCATTAGTAGATACAACAAGCATTAATGTCAACCTGTTGTTTGAGGGGCTTTTAATAAAGTGTACCACATCTTTTAGACACCTGGATTTCAGTTACTGTGACAGATTGGGCCCAAAAGTTGACACACTAGTAAATATACAATATATGAACCCTTTTGAAGTGTCTCTGTGTGAGGATTTTCCAATATAAATCTGTGGGCCCAAGGCAAGATCCAACTGGAAGCCATTTTTCCTCAGCACCACCCCCTGACCATCACCTGACTCAACGGGTTGCAATGTTCATTACACCAATGGTTTGGATAAAATCCTGTGAGGAAAGACGAGTGTGGGAAAACGTCTTTAGCATGTCGGCTGATAAACCGACGACATCGAAGCACATAAATCACCACAATTTGTATGGGAACTGCTAGTTGTCATCGGTCTATAAAAGGTCAGGGGCACCGGTGGAAATGTCTCTGCTTTGTGATTAAGTTGCTAAGGGTAAAGTTCAGCCATGCCTAGCACTTGAAGGGGAAAAGGTCAAGGTAACTAAGACAAGAACCTGAAAGGTCGCGCTTGACCTTAAAAACGACGAACAACCAATAAAGATATGACAAGAAGACGGTGTTAAAGACTTAATCTCAGCTTGGATATGATGAGCAGCTTGAGATAGACAGACTGTAGACGAGGGGCGATCTAATCCAAATAGGAGCTGATGGGTTTAGAAGTGGTCAAGATGTTGTACTTCTGACCGGAAGGACTTGAGCACTACCACTGCTTGAGCATTGGCAATTGACCCTCAACTGCATTGTTGTATAAATGAAAAAAAAAAAATCTCATTGTGTCTGTCAAATGTCATTAGATTTCTTCCATCCTTTAATTGTCTTTGCTTAAATAAATGATGCAGGAGTGAGCGAATGATATATTCCTGCTCTGTCCAACATTATCTAAGGCGAGGTCTACAGCTGGCCTGAAGACAAGCAGCCAAAATCAAAGCTCTTTTGTCTTAAGTGTTTCAAATTTCAATATTCGAGGTGCAAGCGTGACATTGGCGCTTGATGACGGCGCAGTTCGACGGCAATTACGGATTTGAAGCAAAAAGTGATTGTGGTGATTGTTTTAGGAGCGCCGACGGAAGATCGGTAGAGACCCTGATGTTGAAAATAGAAAATCAAGATAAAGGCGCTTAGTTTGAGAAGCACGATACGCCGATACAGGTAAGCCGCCTAATGCGATGCTTTGAAATCTTGCTCCTAATGACAAATAGATCGGTGTGCTGAGTAGGGCAGGGAGGAGTTTTACAGAACGTGGACCTCACGCTGATGACATCATCCTGCTTCTGGCACCGGTCAACATCCCACCAACACTCCCCCACCGCCACCCCTCTACTAAAAGAATGGAAGTGGCAGAGCCCCAGCCAGGGACTCTTAATATTCAGCCTGTGGATTCAGTTAAAGCACTCAGCCGCAAGGATGTCAAGCAGCCTGCGATCAATCAAAACCGAGAGGAAAAACTAAATACGCTACCGTGGAAACGAGAAAAAAATTATGACCGCCACATCATCCGAATTTACCAAAGTATACCGGCAAAATACAGGACATCTTAATGAATAATTCAAAAATGGATTATTAGAACACCATATAATGAATTTGCATATTTATATATTTTCAATGAACATGAACACCACATATGTAGTACAAATCTAAACCCTAAATGCAGGTGTTGCTGGATATACAGACATACGCTCATTATTGTGAATACAGTCTCTTTAACTAGAACAGTGACCTTTTAATGCATGTTTTTTAAAAGGACTTTTTTTCCCGCAATATAAAACATGCGCTGCCAAAAACACTTTATTGTGTTATTACATTATCGGATTGTATCTGGTTTTCTTCCAGTAATTATGTGTCTGTATTTCTTTTTTTTCCAATTAACTTCGAAGTAAAAATGTTACGGTAATAATAATTATTATTATTGATGCACGATGTAATTGAAAAAGCTCCTGTCTAGAATGACTGGCTGTGTGCACCTCAATTTCCCCCTCATCTGCTCATACATGAAGCAACTCTAAGAAGATGTAAAAAAATAATAATAATAATTAATTAAACCATACATTCATTTACAGGTGAACATTAATCAATAAAATCTGACTGGATTTGTTTTATAGTCACTGTTATGCTTAAAAGTACAAGAATAAGATGTATTCACGGTCCACTCTGGAAGTATTTTGAATAGGCTAGTGCAAGCCTGTGTGTCCAAATACTTTTGGAACTCACCTAAAAACAGCTGGTCAACACATTGTATGACATTTGGCATTTGGATTTTTAGGACCGAGTAGTCGAGGGGTTAAGGGCCTTGCTCAAGGGCCCAAAAATGGCAGCTTGGTGTTGCCAATATTTGAGCCTATGACCATCTGATCTGGTAATCATAAGGAAATGCAATCAGACATACTAATCTATTACAAATGCATCTGTTGACCTCAAACCTAAATGCCTTCATCTGCAAAAAACAACAGAATTGGCCTTTGGTGTTCCAATAGTTTTGGAAGCGCTTGACAAATATAATTGCTTTGATCAGCTCAGATCCAGACCTTTACGCCAAATCTTCTGTATCACATCACAGCTAAATAAATATATAATATATTTAAATAACCTTTGCAATGACAAAGAGAAAAAAAAAGCCTCAGTTCATACTCATGTTTGCAAACTGGCTTAAATACATTTTATCTTTCTCGCCTCTTTATTTTCAAGTGGCCTGATAGGTTGCACCTTGTTTCCGTTTCAAATTTGCTTTTCATGTTTAATCCCCTTTTTTACATGATAATACATTAAAGCTTTCGAAGTGCCAACGCAAGAAGCGTGAAGCCTAAATCCACCAAACGCTAGATTCAATCTGCATATTCATCGCTTATTCTTTCTTTTTCAAATTCAATTTTAAGTGTGAGGAGGAAGTGTGCCGCCGATAAAACAAACAGGAGACATTCGAGTCCATCACTGGAAAATTAGAAATACTTTATTTTTTCCAGCGACATGCCCCTAGAACAGAGACAAAGTCAATCACGTTACCTGTCTAAACTTTCTTTCGGCTTCTCCCATTAGGGGGCGCCACAGCGGACCATCCGCATGTTTGATTTGACACATGTTTTTACGCCCTTCCTAACACAACCCTCCCCATTTATCCGGGCTTGAGACCAGCACTTAGGCTTGTGCAACCCTAATGGCTGGGGTTGGTTCCCTGACCGGGGATCAAACCCAGGCCGCAGCGATGAGAGCGCCAGATCCTAACCACTAGACCACCAGGGAATCACGTTACCCGTCTAAGAAGAGTCAAAATAAGTGACAAACACACAAAACAATATAATCAAAGTACAATAGCGCTCGCTGATGGAGGTGGAGTTGGAGAGGCCTGGTGTGGGAGGTGTGTGCATGCGCAATCTGGTATTTCGTGACTTTACAGCCAATCCTGGGTTTTAATTACCACTAGTGTAGGAGCCATTGACACCTCAGAGGTGGCTCGGCTTACTCTTGAATTAATGACGCGTAGAGTTATAGTGATAGGAGCGCTGGAGGCTGGATGACACTTCGCTCTCTGTCTATCAGAGTGTTTAGAAGTACACGCATTTGCAAAAAAAAAAAAAAATTAATGGATAATAAAAAATTAATGAATGTACTTCAAGTGAACAGCGTGCAGCACACTCAAACTTCATACATTTAAAAAAAACAACAACAACCAGTCACTGTCCAATCAACTGCGACTGCAAATGTTCCAATAGTTTTAAAACTCACCTTTACAGCGTTTGCCTGTAGACACCCTTATCTGCTGTATATTTTTGATTTAAAGGGGTTTAGGGCCTTGCTTAAGAGCAGTGGCAGACTGGTGGTGCTTGGATTTCAACTCAACCTTCTAACCAGAAGGTCTTACCACAAACTTCCTGAATGAAAACAGCGCATCATCTCATGTTCAATGTAAAATTAGATCATGAAGCTGAAAGAAAAAGTGACTCAAAAATGACTAACACATCCTAGTGCTTCATGAGCCTATTCAAATCTGAGGGTCAGTGACTAATGGGAATATAATTAACACAAAGTGGGAAGACTGGAACTTAGCCATTAGGACGTGTTTTTTTTTTTACCTCTACCAGACGACGAACATAAGAATTCGAACAATTCCACAAAGCATCACTTGTAACCAGGATCTTCAGCAAGCAATCCAACAATGTACCATGATAGCTGCACCAGAAAGACCAGCTTTTCTTTTCTGATTATAATTAGTACCATGCCACCAAATTCAGAAAAGCTTATTCTTTTAGAAAATTCACTAGAAAAAAGAACAGCAAGTGTTAGAAAATATAAAATGTTCCCCAAACTCATGACAAGGCAGGAGGAACTAAATTGGGGTCCGTTCATGAAGAGAGTATGGGGAGGTGGCAGGTCAGTGATTGAGTTTCAGGCCAGGGCCCTGAACCCTATGTGCTCCAGGGGCACTGTATCATGGCTGACCCCAGCTTTTGAACATCACTGGGATATGCGAAGAAAGAATTTTACTATGCACATAGTAAAGTATATGTGACAGGTATTTAAAAAAAAAGGCCAAACCCAAAAATGTCAAAATATGAAGCATTTCAATGGTCACAAAAGTCACTGGTGAGAAAATGAACAAGAATGAAACAATAGAAGTTCTAAGACTCTCCTGTGCAACTGTATGCTCTTTTACACTCGGTGGAAAATCTAGAAAGAGAAGAATTCAATTGTATAGTTCCATATGCAGGGGTAAAAAGTAGGACGTTTTAGAGACAAGGTGAGGGAGGTGAGACTGAGATGGTTTGGACATGTGCAGAAAAGGGACATGAGGTATATCAGTAGGAGAATGCTGAGGATGGAGCCACCAGGGAGGAGGAAAAGAGGAAGACCAAGGTAGAGGTTTATGGATGTGGTGAAGGAAGACATGCAGGTAGTTGGTTTGAAAGAGACAGATGTAAAAGACAGGGGGGGTATGGGGATGAATGATCAGCTGTGGCGCCCCCTAATTGGAGCAGCCGAAAGCAGAAGTATTTAACAGCTAAATTTTTTCGTCGCATAAATACAAGTGATCAGAGCGCAGGGGCAGTGTTTATACAGCACCCTTGGAGCACAGGGGGTTAAGGGCCTTGCTCCGGGGCCCAAATGCGTGGGTTGACCAAGATTTCTTAAACTTTTTCAAGCAAATCAATATGAAATGGAGCACCAATGCCTCTTTCTGTTTGTGGAAAATTTGTGTTAACTCAGCCGGGGGGGGGTGAGAAACCTTATATAGTGCTGGGGTGCAGTCAGAACTACATATGACTAGAACAGTCAGGTTTTCCAAAAAAACCTTTGTCCATATAGTGTATATAAAGCACTGCTGTTGTAAGCTCGGCCCACACTGTAGCTATTGCCGTTTATTTTTTTTGTCCTTAAATATATTACAGGCCGGGGTTTGGTGACTGGTCACCCTCGAGACACACTTTGCTTTATCGCCCTGTCAGTCTCTCCAGGCGAAGGGAAGCTTCATCTTTAAGCCTCATCCATAATTTTGCTGGGCTGGCCTGATGGATGACTGTCCCATGAACTCATCTCTCCGGGTTCACCACTGTTGCTTTGCCCTGTGGAGCTAATCAGCGGAAACAGCCTGGCGAAGTCATCAAACACCGCGGCAAGCAGCTGCTGTTGCCGCGAATACGGTCTGCATGGCAACTGCCGCACCACGGACACAAATGCATCCTGCGAGAGCATCTTAAAACGCTTGTTATCATCAGGTTCGTTTCTGGGTTCCAACACGTTGGCAAGAAATATTGAAATATTTCTTCTAATAACCTGTCAGTGAATTTTAAGACCAATGCAGTTTATTTTAAGAAGGGAAAAAAAAAGAGAGAGAGAAAAAAAAAAAAAACGCTGAGTTCCAACTTACCAGTTTGGCCGACTGCCCGTATACCAAGGCATCCATCAAGTTAAAAACAGTAAGCAAAATACTGCAAAACCTTTTCCTCTGGAGGCTGATGCATACATATGTAGATGTATAAATAAATAGACAAATAAATAGTAACAAACCTGCGGGAAGAAAAGCATCGATCACGCAAGTCACAAACACGAAATCGTTTCGAACCCCACCCTCCCAGCAGCCACCCACCCCCCCCAGCAAAAAACGATCTCTTCACGCTATATAAATTATCGAGTCCAACAGTCCAGACCTCCATTTTTCTCCTTTTGAATTCCGTATGTGCAAAGACTTAAATTAATGAAGTGTGTAAATATGAAATCACTGTCTGTGGGCTTCGGAAAACATAACCTTTGAGCCAAAGAAAGGGTGGGGGGGCTTCATGAAGCAGGTTTTTTTTTTTTTTTTTACTGTGCACCACTTGTGTCTACAGACTCGTGACCTAATTACTGAATTGAGCAATCACCTCTTTAGGAAAGGCAGATAGTGAAGGGGAAGGATGACTCTTTCTCGTTGTGATTAAAAGCACTGTTGTGGCGATACAGAAAGTGCGTTCACGACCGGATGAGGAACTGCAGATATTATGGGTGCAATGCGTTTTATTATCAGCAGATCTTGTAAAAAAAAAACAGCCTTTATTTGCACACATTTTCATCACCTGAGCAAAATTGTTGAGGGTGAAATAAAAAGGCGTATTTGCGTTGAGCAGGATCGCTCGCTCGGGAAGAATGTGCGTGTATTACGTTCCAAAGCACGTAATAAATCTAAAACGAGTAAATAAGTGAATCGTGGAATGAAACACAGCCACATTGTATTTTTTATTTTCCATATTAGGAAATGCATAAGTTTTCTTTTACATTTTTTGTATAACATTTTTTCTTTTGAATCTGTTTGTTAGCGGTTTATTATGGAATTGCAGTTGCCACATAACTCATTTGTCTCTTATTTTTACATCATAGGACACTTCGACCAATAAACAAGAGCAGAAAAGACGCATAGGCTACTACAGAACTGTATACAGTACATGTGCTCACCATAAATGTGATAGTGTTCTTTATTTCTACCAATTTTGTTTAAAGTGTGTGGGAGGATTGTTTAAAATTTGGGGCTTAAACAATAAATTAAAGCCTCTGTTTATCGTGGGTTTTCGGGGGATTACTGTATAAGACTACCTGACTACTTTTGCTCACCCAAGCATGACATGGTCTGCCACCAAAATCTGCTCAGGGTTCCTTTCTTGATCGTTTGTATGCAGATGTGATAAACACCAGACCTGTCGTGTCATTTAAATTCAAACCCAAATGTTTTTGGCCTGCTATAGAGCTTTAGACCGTATTGAACACCTTTCGCCTCCTCACCCCATCTACATCAGTACCCAACTTTACCAACACCCTTGAGGCTCAATAAATCTCTACAAACACACTCCAACATCTAGTGGAACCTTTTCCAGAAGAGTGGAGGTCATTATAACAGCAAATGGGGAGTTAAGCTAGTGAACGCTGGTTAACCAGATTAGCAGGTTAATAAAATACAAAGCAATATCCTGGACATGTCATTGGCACCTTGACTACTGATATGTTCACTAGTGGACAATAAGAATCCGGAGTCTCAGATGCTTAATAAGAAAGACCTAAAACTGACAAGATCTTTTTTTTATCGTATTTGCATGGTGCAGGATTTGTGCTTGACAGATTCTCCCAGAGAGAGAGATTTGCTCAGGCTCTGCTCCGTTTCCAAACCCCGGGCATGGAAGAACTAGAAGAGCTTCACAGTCAGTTGGTTACCGTGTTGAGGTTTGGACCATCTAAAAAAAAAAATACATAATTGGAAATTTCTAGCTAAAGTGCTTAAAAGAAAGTGCGCCTTGAACATAAACACAAATACTGGCACCAGATAGTCGAGAGTTACATAATCATTCTTGGCGAGGAGGACCTACAAAACATAATCCATCAAGAAGTATTGTTTCTGTGAATCGTCGGTTTATTAACAGCTTCAAGTCTTACAGTGACAGCGATACAAATGATCCATCAATAGCAATGGCATCATTGTGAGGACATACACTCGAGACCAGTGCACGAAGCGAATACATATCCTTGGGTGAGTTCCAATCCAGGCTTCCTACGGCGTGAGCTACCTATATGAATAGCTTTCTCGCTAGCAACACCTTTCTTCTACTGGAGCATGGTGAGCGCCCCCTGCCTCGAATAATACACAAAGTTGAATATACACTATATATTTACATACTTCAATTCAGCCGATTTTGCAATGATTGTTAATTGAGTGTAACCTTTTTCATTGAAGGTTGCGAATGATTTGTATGGCGTGGGACAGAGCCATTGGGAGGGTGACGATAGAAATTTCACCTAGAGTCATTTGACGTGTTTAGGTTTATTTTTTCAATACTATGAAGAGGATTAGTTGTGTTTGAGTCATTTGTTCTTTTTTTTGGAAATCCACCGTGCCATGCAGGGGACTGATGCTTTCCCCTACACCCACCACTCATTAAAGCAATCTGGTTGGTGTTTGGTTCTCAGGGCTGAAGCAAAAACAAACAAACATTCTTTTACATAAGTACATTCATTAAAAGTGTTGACAAAAAGTGATGAACTAATTTTGCACCTCTTGTATACGATTCTTTTTCTCTGGCAGCTACTGTGTGCCAAAAAAAAAAAAACATGCACATGATCAAATATTGTAATAAATATATATATGCACAATTCTCAAAGCTGAAATATCCTACTTTAACATGCTTCTCAATCTAAACTAATTCAGCATAAGACTTCATTACATTTTGACTGAAAAACAGCAAAAAAATTAAACAGGCAGATGTTAAAATTGTAATACTACAAGTACAGATGTCGACAGATGTTATGATTAGTCAAAACCTTGTCCTAATCACACTATTGATACATTATAAATATCAAATTGAGGCACTATATTGCAATAATCAAAAAAAATTAGCATACCTGAATTTTCCAACCATATGTGGTTTTTGTCCATACTGTTACCGCAATGTTGGAAGAACACAATTGTATGGGATGTTTTTGAAAGTGTTAATATTCAAATATCCCTTCACTGGAACTAAGGAGACCCAAACCTGTCCCAGCATGGCAATGTCCATGTGCACAAAGCCAGCTCCATAAAGATATGCTTCACAAAGCTAGAAGTGGAAGATCTGAATAGGCGTGTTATAAAGTGCCTCCTCACATCACCTACATCAGTACCTGACTTTACTAACAATCATGTGACTTTGGAATTTCCAGAGGTACACTCCAAAATCTAGTGGATCATCTTCCCAGAAGAGGTTGAGCTTATTATAAGAGAAAATAAGGACTAAATGTGGTATGTGATGTTTAAAAAGCGCATTCCGATCTCATGGTCCAGTGTCCACAAGCTTCAATATAATGTATATGTAATTAAGGTATCAGTGAGTCCAGCCATTGCAGTAACTGCCCACAATTGGATATCCAACCAGCAGATGATGGCCATTTAAGCTCCATGTTAACGTATAACCCCTCGCTAAGTGGACAGCTTATGCCATAAGGTCATCCATAATTGGCCTCCAATGGATTGGTGTCAAGCACAGTTACCCACCAAGAGCGACCCTATAATTTTATGTTGCGTGCAACAAAGAACCACGAGCCGAATTGAGACGGCCATTAGTGACGTGCAGCGCTATTCTGGGCTTTGATCAATGATGTAATGCAGCGTGCATCAACCTGACAGAAAATCAAATAAGTAAGGCCACAGAGAGATAAACATTTTTTTGTCTGGAGAGTAAAAGGATGCTGATACTGCCCCCGGATGTCGGGGTTTGGGGTTGATTCGCTAACAATGTTTCACTCTAGACTTTTAAACAACTGAGCTTGAAACAGCAGCGCTTCAAACGCAAACAACTGTACCGAATCAATCAGTGTATATTACAGGCTTGGGGAAGTCCAAGTTGCCTCGGTGTCCTGCATGATGTTTTGCTTAGCCAAGAATCAATTCGGCAGCCTACGACGAAGCCGCGCAGTAATTTCAATCAAGTTGATTACAGCGTGACACCGCTCTGGCTATTCGAGGACAGGAGTATTTTCTCGTTGGGCCACTGCGGGCCACCTCGAACGAGGCTCGAGAAAGGAATCGAAACGCTGCCAGCAAATCACTTCCTGAAATTATTTTCCAAGAAGCGCGAATCATTTCCAAGACTAATAATTATGCACAGTAATAGTCACCTGCACACACAGATATCCCCCTAAAATAGCTAAAACTAAAAACTACTTCCAAAAATATTCAGCTTTGATATTAACGAGTTTTTTGTGTTCATTGAGAACATGGTTGTTGTTCAAATTAAATCCTCAAATAAAATTAAGCCTCAAAAATACAACTTGCCTAATAATTCTGCACTCCCTGTAATTCCAATTTTTAAGTGCTCTTAACATAATAATTATTTAATGGGTTTGAGGGGAAAGAAATGTGTTACTCAAACTGCAGTACAAACTGGAGAGAATGTAAGCAGACCTGCTAAAACCCTGGATGAGGTGTTGTTCTATAAATGCATTCTGTATAGTCTTGGATTAAACCCTTTTCCAGTTAGTGTTATTTAGTGTTCACTACCAACATTTATACTGGTTATCAAATAGGCTTGACATGGTATCAGACGTGTGTCTCAATTGGAAGTTTGCTAATGCACAATGTTTTTCTGCGGAACACAAACGTGTGTAAGCTCATTTTTCGGTTTTGCTTCCACGGGTGAACAAATCAGTGTTTCAGGGCACATGAGACAAATTAATTTAAAGTCTGGACCTTTGCAGTTGCAACAAGTAATTCTTTCACCACACTCGTCAAGGTGCAACCTAGTTAACTGTGGAATAAAGATTAATTAAAACCATTTATATTTCACTTCAAGTAGAGTTCGGACATTGGACCTCTTTGAGTGTTTAAAGGCTCTGGCATGGAGAAGCTGGTTTTGGATCTGTTATGATCTCAGAGCTGTTTTGTTAATTGCTCAGCAGCTCCTGGTTCCACAACATTCTCACTCTCCTGTGTTCTGTATTGTATAAATTCTATAATCACACTCTTGATGTCACTCAAATGAGGATGGGTTCCCCTTTTGAGTCTGGTTCCTCTCAAGGTTTCTTCCTCATAACCTCTAAGAGAGTTTTTCCTGGCCACAGTCGCCATGGCTGCTCATCAGGGATAAACACACATCGTTCACCTACATTAAATTATTTAAAGCTGCTTTGAGACAATGTCCATTGTGAAAAGCGCTATAGAAATAAACTTGACTTGAATAAATGGCAGATGAACTTTCCAGGATGAAGAACGTGTAGCAAAACGTGCATTCACCTCATGGTTTAAACATTTACATTTATGACATTCCACAGACACACATATTCAGATCAATTTAAAATCACATATATATCACACAATTGAGCAGTTTGCTAAAGAGCCCAGCATTGGTGGGATTAACCATTGAGCTGCTACGTCCCACCAAGTCTTCACTAATATGTTATACATCATAAAGTATATTATAGAAACTTCCATTCTTTTGGGAAAATGTTCCACTAGATTTTGGAGTGCGCTTGTGGAGATTTGTGTTTGAGCTTTTCAATTTATCCTTAAAGGTGTATAACAGGATTGAGGTCAGAGCTCTATAGCAGGCCACTGAAGATCTTCCATTTAAAGGCATGTGAAGAATATCATCGTGTGTGCACAGGGACATCGTCATGCTGGAACAGGCTTCGGTCTCCTAATCCTTGGTGGAATGTTTGGGTGTAGCCATACTTTTTGTTCATGTAGTGTACACGAGTTTTTCACTTGCCTCGTAATGTATCTATTGGATTTATTTATCGCGTTACAGCTATATTTAATGTTTGCTATATCCCAGATGTGAGCGCAGAACAGATACAATGCGAGTGCTTTCATCATTGTTGTTGTCTGAGCTTTAAATTGCTAGACTGAATATTGACTGGATATTATAACTTTTTTATTGTTATTACAAATGAAGGTTAAACGACTTTGCCTTGTAAATACCAGACCAGTTGTATGTCTGATGTGAGCTGACTGGAAGTTAATAAACACTTCAGTGACTATTTAAGTTCCTATTTGAGAACGTTTTCAAAATGAGTTGAACGAGATGCGTGACCTGTTTACACTGTAAAACTAAATACTACAGCGTTACTGTAGCAGGGGAAGCATTTGTAGCTTCAATAGGAAGTGCTACAGTGTTGAACTAATTTGTGGCTTTCAGAATCTGATTTGCATGCGGCCCACCAGTAGATGGAAAGCCTCTAACGCAATCAGTAGGGTTCTAAGGGAATACCCTCAAACAATCCAAAAGAAGAACTAGTACATTTATGACGTAAACCAAGAAAAAAACAACAAGCAGAGAAGTACAAAAAATACGCAAGAAGTACAGAGACCCACTGCTCACAAGTGCCCTCAATATTCCACCTGCAGCAATCTACTCTGTGGTCTCACACTCGCCTGACACAACACCTCTCATTATTGTGACTGCATCCCTGCTAAATGATCCCCGTGGGTGGTTCTTCAGCGCAACAGCATTTTATTTCAAAAGATTCGAAGATCACAAGGATAAAGTTCTGAGAATAAAAGTCAAAATTACGAGCTCAATCGTACGAATCCATATACCGTAAAGCGGTGGGACCCCGGCTGACGTGCTGGCGATGTTGTAGGCGTCGAGCACGACGTCACTGAACTCCTTCAGGGTCGATTTCTTTGATCATCCTCTTCGAATTGCATGCATATGTAACCGTCGAGGGCAAACCCTCGAAGTCGACCACTGGTCATCATTTCAGACTGAGCGAAAGAACCAATTACCTCAATGTCGGTCTGATTTTTCTTTTGTTAAAATATTACCACTTTAATCTCAGACTGCTTCGACTTTATTCTCACGAGTTTGACGGTTTTCCTCGAAATATTCGACTTTGTCATCTTTTGATTTTATTATTAGAATTTGTTTTAAAAGTGGCACCAAAATGCCACCATACTTTAGAGGATCTTCCAAAGATGATGTATCTAACGGTGGGAAGGAAACGACAAGGAAACCAACAGGACTTTCTTTGAATGTTGAAATAGATATTCAATAACTGTTAAGCAGCGAGCTATAAAAGCCTGATTTATTTTTTTTTCCCCCTAAACAACTAAATTCGTTGAAAGTCTGTTCAGATGCAACATACGTTCCGCCATTACCATGCCCCTGCTTGCGCCACATGGCTTCCGTCATATTTATACAATTACAATGTGCATTAAGAGCGAGAAAACGCCGGTAACAATATTATCCTTCGGAAGAGTGGAGGTGCGTCTTCGTAATGTACTGATCGAGGAGATGGAATAACGTGGCTTCGTGACTGACATCGCAATAATTACCGGAGGGGGAGGCAAACGGTTTCCGTTGAATCCGCTCGCCGCTCCATGACCGTGATCCAAAAGTGGATAAACTGACAACGTGGCTTATATCGAAAAAGTTTCCGACAGCTGCCTACAGAACGGGTTGACTGCCAGACGATTCCCGAGCGAGCCTGTCAAGGTTTCATTGTTTCAAAATAATAATGTAATAATTCTCGGTTTAGTCGTGAGAGCCTGGCGGGCTCCTGAGCTTCTTTTCGAAGGCTACAACGCTTTTAAATTTAATCATTTCGTACAGTACAAGATGCTTTTTTTTTTTCCAAATGTCACATGATCACAGATGGGACATGTTTTACATTGAAATCCTACAGTGCACTCCGAGATCTCAAAGATCTCCCGGTACGTCGTGTTCCATCACATTTCAGCCTCGGGGTTTAATATTGTCGCGGAGAAACTTGATTTCCTGAGTGCAATATGTTTCATTACAGCACGTCCTCTGGACAGGTAGCTGTCAGAACACATCTGTGCTTTCAGTCATAAACATCATTTCTTTTCCGTGTCCCTGTGCTGCAAAAACGTTCCTTTTCCGTTAAACACCCGGTCGATTGGGGGGAAAGTTGCTTCCCTAGAAGCGACTCGAAGCGTATGCGTCGCTTGTTTACCGTAAGCACGGCGAGGAGTGGAGGAAACGGGGACGTATCAGAAGAGTCATTTAGAGCTTACAAAACTGGTTTGTTCATTACTGTGCTGCTGAGAAAGACTGAAAGACAGTAACAGCCCTAGACAGTCCTCCTGCCAGTCCCAAGACCTGCTCATAAAGCCCTGAATAAAAAAACCTTTCGCTCCTGCTTTAAAAGCAGGAATTGCTCCTATGCAGATTGTGTATCTTAAGAGGTTTTATGTTGAGTGGTGCCAAAAAAAAGAAGAAAGAATTTGACATTTATTTTCTTCCTGAGCACTTAAGGGTTTCTCCTGGCACAGATATAAGCTTTGTTGTTGAGTGGCTGCTGGCTCTTTCGCTTGAGGATATGCATTATCTGTGAATTTATTTTAATGCTTTCGGTGTTTACCTGCTTTTATAATGTCAAAAAAATATCTATTTTTAAATTAACAAAACAAATTGTGTATGTTAAATGTGAAGTCAAACATTTTGATTCTCTTTATTTCCATACGTCTAAACAGTGTGCGTATTTGTTTGTACATAAACTTACAAAATACATTTATTTTGTGTTAAAAGCCACCAACAGTCCCCAGTTCTTTAAAAGCTATTGTAAGAGCTCTGGATTTTCTAATCAACCTTTATTTGTTGTTTTTAATTGATGGTCGTCAGCTCAAATCCCAGCCACTTCTGGGCCCCTGAGCAAGGCCCTTAAACCACACAGCTGCTTACTTGTATTAAGAGAACTGTAAGGTACTTGGGAGATGGGGGTCTACCAAATGCAGTAAAATCTCCAACCTTTTGTACACCACTGACCAGTTTTCTTTTGAAACTCTTCTTGTGGACCAACTGGTGAGGTTCAGATCAGAACATCTTCCTGAAAAGACTCCGACAGTTTGCCTCATTCATTCATTAGCTAAAGTATCTTAACATATCACATATGCATAGGGGTTGGAGCATGTGACCTTTGTGAAGCATATTTGATTCTTAGTTAAAGACCCCCCCCCTCCATCAGAAGATGAGTTTCCCCCATTCTAACAATCATTCACATTTACAGCATTTGGCAGATGCTCTCATCCAACTTACAATCATCTCATTTTATAAGATTTTGGGTAAGGGCCTTGCTCAAGGGCCCGGCAGTGGCAGCTGAGTGACTTCGTTTAAATTCGCAACCTTTCAATCAGAATTCCAACAATCTTACCCACCGAGCTACCACTTCCATGCTTGGAAATCGCTTGGTATTTTCTCGCCTCCTCGATGTTTGTTTAACACTTAAGCTAATAATTAGCTGAACCTTTTGCAAGTGTGGAAATGTTGTTTTCTGAAATCACACCATATGGAAATTTGGATAGCGCCTCTCTAAAAGGGCAAAACCCTCAATAAATAACGGTGTCCTATCTATAGACATCTCGTTCACGGGTCACGACCCGGTGGTCGGGGACCTCTGCTATAAATCGTTACAGATCATAAATTCAGCCATGTGTTTAAATATATTGCAGAGAATAACCGTGTAACCCGAGATCGTTCAATTGTCCAATTTGTGATCGTGATGAAATACGACAGGAAGTGCTGACCCATTGTATAATCAATAATCAACACGGTAGTTGATTCATTTTCAGTCTCAGCCCTCCCTGAAGCCTTTTATTCCTGGAATACCACATCACAACATTTGCCTTTTCACAGTCGCCTCTGTGTTGGAGAACTAAATGTCTCATCATGAAGAAAAAAAAAAAAAGTCTATAGACATTTTTATCCGTTTTTGTGCCACAAGACTTCCGTGAGCGTGGTTACTATAGAAACAATACATCATCGCACTGATATTGTTATATAGAATATATAAAAATAATTCTACATAGTATTAAAACTGGTCTGTGAGGTTGATCAAATAAAGACCTTGAACACTAATTCAAATTCCTATGTTCAATGCAGACTTTCTTCGTCAGACGTGGTGGAATATTCATATCCGAGAATTACTATGCATAACCAAAAAAAAAACAAGTGTGTGTGGTGTGTGTGGGTATGTGTTTCAGGGCCACTGAGCAATGAATACTGCTGCCCTCATGAAATAGGGGTCATAATTTCATTGTCTTGTGCTGACAACCTCTTTTAGCTCTGCTGAGCACAGCTGGCCCAACATGCACATGATTAAAATGTGTGTGGGTCCACAAAAGAAAGCCAGACTTGTACTTTAGTCTGGTATTGTTGTTTTTGTTTTTTTAAACATGTACTAAACGAGTGCATAAATGCGGATCCAAGTGTTCAAAAGAGTTCAGTGATCACTTGGTGTGTTGTTGCCATTTACTTTTACAGAATTTGGCGGATACCCATATCTAGGGCGACTTACAATTATCTCTCTCTCCTGTATATATATTTATGACTATTCACACACATCTAAACAGCTGAGGATCAAGGGCCTTCCTCAAGGGCCCAGCAGTGGCATTTGAGTGTTGCTGCAATTTGAACCCATGACCTTTTGATCAGCTATCACTCCCACAGCAGAAGGTATTATACACTGCCTCATTAAATCAGATCATTCAGACAGATTGTGTGTAGATTTCTGCTTATGTCTTGGAGAATCCAAAAAATATATATAATACGCTGTGGAATTACAAATTCCCTTCCCTGGATCGATGAGGCACAAATCCTGTTCCGACACAATACACCTGAGAACAACCTGATCTCCATAAACATAAGGATGACGTGGAGGACCTTCAGTGTCCTGCACAGAACTCCGACCTCAACCCCAATAAACCTCGCCGACAGTGCATAAGACCTTCCCACCTTTGATCGGGGGCTCGACCTCATTATTTCTTTAGTGACTGAATGAGTATCATTCCAAATAGCCATATTCCAGAATCTAGTGGAACGCTTTCTCAGAAGAATGGAGGTTAAAATAAAATCTGGAATGGGATGTTGTGTTAGTCAGGTGTCTATAAACATCAGGTGATAGATTATACATTGTATGGAAATGTATTTGCCCAGTCCCATGTGCTGAAAAGTGGCACCACTGACATGTACTAGAAAGGCTACCAAGTTAGGAGTTCAGATGAAGAGTGCATGGCATACGTACAAAAAACTAAGTCAGGCCGACGTTTGAGTTATTTGCAAGACGTGTTCTTGGCTTACAACATGCACTAACATGGAACTCTGGTTTCTTTTGCCATAAAAAGATGCCAGACGATGACATATAGCGCACACGAGGTATTTTACACGTCTACGCTAGACTCTATTTTTGCTTACATGAATCTAATAATCTTTGGTACGACATGATGATGGAGACTAGAAATCTAGACTACAACTCAGCGTAGTAAAGAAAAATAAAATGTCATCAGCATGCGCTAAACAAACAGACCAAGATGGATCTAAAGCAATTCTAACGTAGACTCTAACAATAAGTACTGCACTTTATTGTCACCAGATTTTCTTCCTGAATGGTCTTTAACACACCAGTATTTTTTTTTTGGCTTTGTTTGGCTCCATGGTATTTAATTTTGTGCACCATTTTGCATTTATCAATAAGTCATTTTTTTTTTTAAGGTAGACGCAGGTTGTAGCACACTGTGAGATAGTCAGCCTGCGTCCTATGATTGAGACAATGGCAGTCTTTTGAGCCACAGGACCATAATTTTGGAAAATATCTTTTTACAAAAAAAGAAACAAAGAAATGTGGAAACGATTTGTGAAAAACATGTAAAAAAAAACCCAAATAAATCGAGTTACATTTGATTAGCAGCACCTGGCTGCTACTTAGCCTCTTGATTCCTATGGAAGCAATAATGATGCAATTAGCTTTTCATACGTGTTTTTTCCATTCCAGTTTATTTTCTTTGCAAAAGTAATGACACCCTGTGATATGTCGTGCTGTCCATTTGAGGTTGTATTGACCAAATCTTAAAACATAAGGACCATATGTTTAGCCATAAAACCGTAGACTTCAAAGAGGGTGTGCTTTCTTTTACACACAGGGCCAAACGCATTCTCTCGTGCAAACTCGTGTGTAGGAGTTGAACTAAGGAAAGGCCACGGGCAGTTCGTGTTGCTTTAATCTCTGTCCCTGATGCGTCCTTTTACTGGAGACAGATGCTCATCAAAGAGCCAGCTGTTTTTACGTTTCCAATTAGATGGAATTAGGAAGTCGATGTTTAAAGTTTGAGAAACACACGGTCAGGCAAACCTCGGATAGGATTTGAGTCGCTTCCAAACCCGAATCAATTTTCCCGAACAAAACTTTGAGCGCTTTGCTACTATTGTGAACACATGCAGAACATCCACACGCAAGACGCCACATTATAGACCACCGATTACACTGGCTGCTAATGAGGCACTAAACCATTCTATCCTTCCTGGTAAAAAAGATCTGCTGTGCGTCTGCTGTGTTTGATAATGAAAATCTAATCTGCTTTTTTTCCTTGTGTTTGTGCGAATACTCGTGAATTACTACTTGCAACTTTCAAAAGTTGCTGCCTCGTCTAATTAACCCTGATTTACGCAATGAGACTTCGAATGATTTTGGATAGTGCAGAGGACGACATTTTGTTTAAGCCTCCGAACGACCCGTCTAATTCCGCAAGTGATTATCCAATAGCAGCGGGGGGCGGGGGGTGGGGTGATGCGCGACTAGAAATAATCATTTATATAAAGAAGGTTTTTGCAAAGGCTTTTATGGAAAGAGTGTCCAGTGTTTGTCTTTAAAACTCCGCTTGAGCTCTAACATGACTGGGAACAGGAAGTGATTTGTCTCATGGACATTCCACAACTTCGAAAGCAACTTGTTCAACTATAACTTTGAAAAGCGAATCGCTGGCAAGTATGAAATAATTATGGGATGTACGCAGCTTCAGCTTGGTCACTGCAACACTTCACCCGATCTTTGGCTGTTTCCCTATAACACTAATCCCTGTTGAGTTTTGTTGCTTAATTAACGTAACATGTACCATCGACCAATTCTTTCTTTTAAACTATTGTCTACGCTGTGTTTAATCCTTTTGGGAGAAAAAAACAACAACAACGATGTAGACTACTATAAGAAAATTAATGATGTATCGCTGGTTCATGCAACTTTCTTCACAGTTGACTGGAGACACATTTTCCTGTTTATTAGAAACCGTGTTAAAAATTATTTTTGGGAAGGCTCATGGGTAAGCTTTCACCAACACAGGAATTTGAATCCCAGCAATAGCACAGCCATGTGGGGCCAGGAAGCCAGGGGAACAAGACCTCCGAGTAGGACGGATGGCATGTTCTCCAGGGTCAATCAATCTGTGAGTATGCAGAAGAGGAAGGATAGTGATTTCCTTTAATGCTTTCTTCCAGTGTCTTGGTGGAATAAAAAACAGTATTGGCCTGCAGAGGAAAAGCTGGCTGGTGGGTGGGAATTGGCTGACCACCAAAGTATGAAGAAAGAATAACCTTTTACTAACAATTCTGTAGCAGGTGGTCAATAAAGGTTATTCTTAATAGAGCATACAAATATTTTGCTTCAAACAAGACCAAAATAAAAAAAGGAACAGATTTTATTCCTTAAAATGTACATAGCTGCTCTTCATTTGATAGACTGCTAAAAACATTCGAGTCTTTAAGTTGTCTTTTATGCAACTATGGAGAAAAACATCTGTGTACAGGTATCTGATTGGATGCTGGCCTGGTGGTACTGCATGCAGTAGTAAGTGGTGGTGAAGTTTATCGTGAACAAAGGAGTAAAACCTGCGGATATCCACAGAATACTTCAAGTGATGAGACGCTCAACCGCAGTAAGACATTTGAATGGTGTAAACATTTCAAAGATGGCCGTACGTCTGTCAGTGATGATCCCGGTCGTGGTTCCCTGATCAAGTGAAGCAGGCTGTCTCAGGATGGTTCAGGTTTACTGACAAATCTTTTTATACTGCATCTTTCCAGGCAATAGTTAAATGCTGGGATGAATGTAGCAGAGTAAAAATAAGTGCAGTTTTCACTCCTTGAAAACCCAAAAGTACCGTTTTGACTTTTACTCCCCCACTTACAAATCATTTATTTTTGCCAAGTAAGTACGCAGACTTGTTTTTCCTTAGGAACTGTACATAAACCATGCGGACCGTCATTTCTTATTGATGAGGTCAATATGCAAGTGACGGTTCTTTAACTTTCTGCTACAGAGCCATTTCGCTCTAAAGACCCCAGGCTCAGGTTGATCTTCGGCTGCTGAGCCAGCTGGACCGTATCGCCGCCGTCAGCAAGTCCAAGTCAAACACAGACATGTGGCTGGGATTACAATTGAGCAGTGGATGTTCCAGATTACTAGCAGGCCGTCACTTTGGGTGAAAAAAAAAATGACATTTGTGAATATTACTAATTTTGTGGAATTGACAGACCACATAATGAGGTTCTATTTTTGTGTCAGTCGGGGGGATAAGGAATAATAAAGCAATATCCCATGGCACAGAGTTTATTAGAAATTGCTTACTAGTTCAAAGAGAAAGGTATGGTTCTGAAACCGCACAGGGAGTATGATCTTCTGTCCGAAGAGCACAATGCTGCTGAACATAAAGAACACCGATAGCTAAATCAGCTAGGCTAAATCTGTATTACAGGCTGAGGGTGGTAAATGCGTGATTGGGAAAGTTCTTTTATTGTAATTAAAATACTAATTCGGGCCTGATGACTAAAGACCCACTGCCGTGAAGAATCTGGCAGACAGAATTGGTTGTAGGTGTGCAGGAGAGCTTGTACGGAAATAGACTACATGGTGGCATATGGCTGCACTGGTGCGAGGCGGATTAGGTTTATGATCATACACGTTCTTTTCTGTTTAAATAAACAGGCTGCTCGAAGCTAGGAATAGTTCCTTTACACGCCAGATCGTCTTCGGTGTCCTGGATTCTGCCGGAGCCGTGCGGTTTGTTTATTTAAACAGTAAAAAACACATTAAAACGAATGCAGTGCTCCTTATTACATTGCTTAATTAACCCTTGTACATTAGAAAAATAAATTATAAACTCTTTGCCTTGCCTTTGACCAGTTTTGCTTGAAGGTTTTTTTGCTCTGTAATATAAAAATATATATACACACACATTACTTATTCTGGTGAGGTACTGTATTTTCCCAGGCTGACTGCTGATACCATTACTCCTGAGAAGTTCTATTCGCCCCACATGGAAATATGAGCATATCCTTACAATAGAGAGACTTGCACCGTGCGGCCCATCTTTAAAACACACCAGCACAGAGATAAGATTACGAGGGGAGAATACGGCTGCTCAAGGAAGATAAGAGGTGACTAATTTCCCTTGTCTCAGGGACACGGTGCCACCCAAATTCCCACAGTTCAGACAGCAGCTAGAAAGCAATATGTCGGGTGGTTGAGATTCATATGCAGACCGGGCAAGAGATGTAGAAACCTTGTTAAAGGGAGTGGCTTGTATTGTTCTCGTATGATGACTGACAGTCGAAGCAGATTATAAACATCAAGACGTGCTGTTTATACTTCTATTCTGAAATGTTTGACTATTTTAAATATGAACTAAATTGTTATCTCGTGGCCACTAAAGGATCTTTCACCCTTATTAGTTCAAAAACGGATTTATATTTTTAGTTCAATAGCTATTTCTTTTTATTTATTGGTAAACCCAACTTGACACAAAAGCCCACATTTCCGTAGGGCCACAGGCACGGTTTAGCAGCTCACCTCTATAAAAAATTCTGCCCGCATCCCATAATATGTCATGTTCGAATTGACCCAACTGCTGGAAGTAAACCAGAGTCAAATTGCTTTTTTTTCACTGCAATCAAAGGGTGCTGGAGTCCACTTGGAACCGGACTGAGACCACCATCCTCAAATGCTCAGTTTGACTAGTCTGTTCCCCAACCTGAGTGTTCACACCTGACGAAACAATCTGCAACAACTATAATGGACTGAATGCTGTATATGTGAAAGAGACCTAAATAATACCACTACTAGAATCGTTTTTAGGAAATCACCATCTGAACATCACACATGTGGCACCTTTCCAAACTTATGGCCACAAAGTTGGAAGTTGGAACTGGTCTTTGTATGCTGCAGTATTACAATTTCCATCCACTGAAACCAAATGTCCGACTCTGCTCCCACCTGAAGGAAAATGCCTTGCACAAAGCACACATTAGTGATAGGAAGGTCGGATCTTTAAGTGACTTGGCTCTTTGGATCTCGTTCTTGAATCTTCTTTTGAGTCATTTAGTTTCTTTCATTCCATTGGTCAGAAATAAGATACAAACGTTACATTTTCAATAAGAGAATAAGTAGTTGCCTCTTATATCTTCTGGTCAGTGTCAGTTCTTTTGTCACTTGACTCCCATAATTATTGTAACAGTAATATCAAGATTCTGGCCAAAAAAGCTCATGTATTTAATTGTGTAGCTTCTACAGGCGTCGTATGAAAAAAGAACAAACTTCTGCTTTATGTACATGACCTACAGACATTTTGCTCAAAAATGAACAAATCGTACATGAACTTTGGCCATAATGTCTATTGCCACCAATTCCTTTCAATCTCTTTTACAATAAATCAGGAATTCTATAGTACAGTAGGATCAGTCTGCAGGTTCAGAGGAGATACATCAAACTTAATTTGCACAACAACTGGTAAAGAAACAGGGGCTCGATGGCTCGCTCAGCTCTCGGATTTGAAACACAACATCTGAAAAGCGAATACCTGGTGCAAGAAAGGGAGCTTCAAGTATTCTGAAGGAGCCTCTCCATAGTTTTCAGTGATGTTATACTCTCCAGGGCAAGTGCCAGGAAATATTAATTGTAAGGGTGCACTTTTCAATAAAGTGACACATCCCTGCTTTATTCTCTGTATGTATTGGTTTTGGCTTATTTATATCCGAGGTGACGATAATTTCCCATGACACACTGTTGTGTTTTCACAGTTGTAAGAAAAATGCCATAATCACTGATGTGGGTGCACAGGTGGTTCATTATTGCTGAGCCAGGATAGACAGAACCACAGAACAGAAACACTGAAAGAGCTAAAAGCAACACAACAAATAACACTTCTGTGACACCATGAAGCCGGTGACAGCACACAATGAAGTTCTTACAGCATCTCGCTTGGCGAAAGAAGCCTACTAAGTACCATTCGTCACCGTTAAGGCTTGGAGTCAATGACAGGTGCAGTAGGAGTCTGGCAAAATCAAATTACTTGAGCACCTTGAGTTATCCGTCTCTCTTACACAGCTGTGTCACTCCCTAATCCCTTGCAGTGGGTGTCCTCCCCTTTTATTTGTCAAGGCCTGTGTTCAGGCTCATACATTTCTCAAAAACACCAGGCTACACTGGGTTGCAAGGGGAGATGAAAACCAGATATGCGCATAAATATGTAACATGTGCCTCGAGCTATTTTTTTTAATCGCTATTTTTAACTAGGACTCCAAAACAACCAGAAACAAAATAGAACAAAAAAACACAGCGGACGACGTTACAATCGGACGATACTGATAAAGTGAACCATGGGTATAACTATTTATTATAATGCAGCGTTTAATTAAAGGTCCTGCAAGAAATTAAAATGATGCCAAAAACCACAGCTTCGAACAGCTTCGGTGGGAAAATGTATCAAAATCCATCATTTCTTGCAAAATTTTAGAGGAGACACAAATAGTTAAAAGCAGAGACATATTGTTCTAATCGGTTACATCAAATTGAAAAGCCTTAGCTAATTGGAAGGACTCACGAATGCTAAAAGTTATAGCTTGTCCAGTCTGATGTCAAAAACACATCAACTAATCTAAATACAATCACAAATACACAAGCGACGTATGTGAATCGTAAAAGAATAAGCAAATACTTTAATACCGGGATGGGCTGACTTTTTGTCTCTCTTTATTCCTTTTAATAACATTTCTTAATAGGTCCTGGTCTCTTTTTCAAGCATCTGGGTTTGCATGTCTAAGTGGGTTGAAGGGTTTAACTTGAACCACAAGGCTTAAAACTGCCCCGCCTGAAGTCACGCCTTGCACACAGTAAGCTTCATAAAAGACATCTCTTGCCAATGTTAAATGGAAGAACCTGTGTTGCCTTCACACAGCTCTGGCTTCAACCCCACTGAACACCTTTTTCGAATAAAATGGAATGCCAGCTGCACCCCAGGCATCCTCACCCAACATAAGCTCTCGAATCTGGTCACGAAATGAGCACAAATCCACATTCCAACATTTAGTGGAAAGCCTTTCCCGAACAGTGTAGCACAAAAAGGATTTAATCTGAGATGGGTGTGATGGTCGGGTCTCAGGAACATCCCATTAACAATTTTGGGGTGTGTTTACATTTTGAATACCATGTAGAATTAAAGCTTTTTTTTAGAAGACCAACAAGAAGCAGATTTATTGTTTCTCTGGTTGAGGGATGAAGCAAAAACACTGGTGGTGTTTCGTCTGCCAGGCAACTGTAAATGAAAAACCAATAAGATAATTAATCTGCTTGCCTCGGACGCCAAAGCGACTGAATCACCCCCTTAATTCATTGTCCAATCAACTCAATTCAGTTACAGTTGTATATAAAACGTGCAGGCAGATTTTACATCTACTGAACCCTGCTGAAAAAGAAAACCCCAGAAACCATTTCATAAAGGCTAGAAATACTATTAGCTAATCACCATTAAAACCAGTACCAAATGAATTCCTTTACATAATGTGCTTTGTGTATGTTATCACCAAACTGGGGAAACCGTTGGAATCTGGATGCGCCATCATGTCCCTATTGATGTCCATGAAACCCACAAGTTGCAACAAGGTGTCTACAATGACCAGTAGAGACCCACTGGAACCCCAAAATGCTTCCATTTCAACCATTAGAAATTCTATAAGGGCTGTGTGAGGTCATGTATCAAGATCAACATCTGTAGCCTTGAACTTTGCTTCTGTATTCGTGAATAATTTTGGCCCTCAGCTTGGATCCATGGGCATGCACATGCATAGAAATACTATATATAAATATATAAATACACTCCGAGTCCCCATTAAACTAATTTTGACTTATCAGAATGTCTCTCGTTTAGACGACTGCTGAAAATGTGTTTTCTCCGTTAGATGCTTCTGCTGATGGGGGAATGTGTTTTTCGTACACATGTCAAAATCTGTATATCATTAAATTAAATTACAAACAAAGAGAGAGAAAAAAACAAAAAAAGCATTATAAATATGCACTTGGCTTTCAAAAGAGCTGCTGTACACAATTCCAAATGTTGCTGACTTCAAAGGGAATGAGTAGCTAGACTGATTTAAATTCATAGTATTCAGGAAAACACTCTTAATAACAACGAAAAAAATAAATCTCATCAAAGGCACCACACATGGTCTGAACTAGCAACGCAGCCAAACATGCTTGAATATATGTAACGGATTATAAGTCGCTGCGCTTTGTGTAGAAGCGCGCGATCACTAATTCGGGTTAATGGTGAAGATCACTTGTAACTTGGGAAGCACTGTGCAGACTATGCAATCTACTTGGTATGTTTAATCAACCAAAGAGGGGACAGGATAACTTATGCAGATGTTGGAGTTCTGATGATGAGGACCAACATTTAACTCATGTCAACAAGGCCAAAAAACTAAAATCAATACCAGCCTTCAAGAAGCATTTGGGTTGTGCACACACACACACTCAAGCACAACCTATCATTGGGAATGACTGCAGGGTTATGTTCTTCGACATATGCATCAATGAGCATGCCTCAGAGAAGTTCAGAGATGCTAAGGTCTGATGCGTAGTCTCATTTTGCATTACACTTGCTCAATGGAAAGCGTTCTAACTAGCTGTATCAGCATTTGGTAAAAAAAAAACGAATCAACCTTGATTACAAAACTGTACTAAGGGCACCACAAACAGCTCAAAATATTTATGTGGGTGAGTTAATATTTTCCATTCCAGCATGTACACACCAAACACTGTCTGATGAAGACCTAGAGCAACACAAGAGACTCCGGATAGCCAAACCGGTTCTCGGTTCTACCGCACCAGGTCAAAATCAAGCCATCTCTGAGAAGGCATCTCCAGGTCAACAGAGTATCAAATGGCATTATCATTTGGCCTGCACTCGTCCGAAGACACCCTGGACGTTTCGTTGGTGTCATGAAGTGGCTCATCTACTGTACTGTATATCGTTTTAAAATATTTCACTAAGAAGGGAGTAAACACTTCCCTTTACAGTTAAAGCCTACTTTGAAAACCACAAATGGCTTCTGAATAATAGAAGAGAGCAGCCTACAGCCTTCCTTTCTAAAAGCCTTCCAGGTTTTAACCAACAAGTTTAAGGCAGAATAAAAAGATCGACATGCTGATCCTCTTCTCACAATAAATTAGAATCTAAGGTTTTGGAAAACCTTGAGTTTTATTTCTCCACTCTGAAAAGCTGATGATAAACGTTTAATTGACTCGCTTTGAACCGCTATTAATGGCTGCTGTACTACAGGATATGGCCGAGATCGTTTACGTCCATGTTTCGTGGATTGCGATATTCTCATAACTGCTATTTCTAACGTTTACGAATAGTTTGGACCAACTCATAAATCTCTGAGCTGTAAGTTCTGTTCACCAGCAACATGTTTTATTCTTTTAGCCTTGGGTTTACAACCCAGTTAAGCTGGGTCCAAGGGAGAGAAAAACTGCAGAGGGAGCAGGAAATACTGAGTCTTTTTCACTTCAAACAGAGTCTGAAACCATGCCTGAGCAGATGAAAGGAAATGTCCATGGAATGAAGTATTTCTGGGTATTGACTCGACCCCACCATTCTTACTTGTATACAGTAAAACACCGTTGTATGAGCAACCTATAGTACGAGCAAATTTCGAAAGGTTCGAGCAAACCCACGCTGCCGGTTCCCCGTTTTCAGGGCGGAGGGTCGCATCAGTCGCTTAGTCGATGACGTATCACGAAAATCAGTGATGGTGCTGTGAAAACGAAAGTAAATAGATTTACCATGGAAACCGAGGAGGTTACGAGCGTGGTGCGCGTCTCACACTCGCAATCAAACACTAGCACATGGGTAAGTGTTAAATTATGTGCGGTGTATTTGTTTTTAAAAAATAGGCTACAATTACTTTTTAAGTGCAGAAATAAGCGATCGATTATGGTCTCGGAACGGATTAAATCGTTCCAGTTCGAACGTACGAGCAAATGGACACACGAGCAATTTTCAAGAACGAATTATGCTCGTACGACGGGGTTCCACTGTACTACTTATGACTACTCAGATTTATAGGTGATGCCATCATTGTCATTTAGCCATTTCTAAGTGAGTAAACAAGCATAAGAAGGCAACTTATTATTAATGAAATTATTTACGATTGTTTCCATTTCAAAAATAAACCTTCGGTACCATGTCATTAAAAGTAATACTATGAATGGACAAACACTTCATTTTTGTCTTCTCATGACCTTCAAGAGATTCCAGAGACAAGGAAAATTGACGTCCCATAAATTGTTGAATATGGATGTATTTAAAAGAAAACAATTCTTGATATGACGCTATTAACGCCATGCTGTTAACACGCCCCGTTTGTACTCAAAATATCGAAGATAAAAGATTTTTGCACTTATAAAAATAAAAAAAAAAGGTTGTGGTGAGCTTCCCTTGTGGACCACGGCTAAGATAATTCACCTAAAACTTTTAAATGTCCTATTTTCACAAGCGCAGGAATAACAGGATCTCGGAAAAGTAACAGCTAACGAAGCTTATACAATACCCAGCACAGTTTCAGGATATTGCTGGGATGGTGGTAATTATCCTCCACTTTCTTTCGCAAACTTGCTGTTTTCCTCAGATTCTCAATTTCTTTCCTCAGCATGCAAGTGTACACATGTTTAAATAACAAATGAAAGTGTTCCTTCCATTATTTAGACGTTTTGGCGTTAATGGGTGGTCCTGAAAGCAGTCAGCATTTCCCATCCCTCTCCCCCCCTCCCTCACTATCGCAGATACAGATTTGTCTTGGTGCAAAGCAGACATAAAACATATCCGTCCTCAAGTAAAAAAAAATTCTATAAAGATTGAAAAAAACAAAACAAACAAACAAAGGACAAAGTGATTGTGTTTTGTACTAGGCTCTGTGCCAAATTTAATAGGCACCATGGGAGTAAAAAATTCTACACTACGCTGAAGTGAGCTGTTTGCGAGGGACTGTTTCCCATGTCGACTTGTTTATAAAGCGTGGCTGGGACGGCGAAATAGAATTTTTTTTCGGAGTAAAAGAAAGCCAGGATGAGCGAAAGAGTGTTGAAGACGGGAACGTGGAGAAGGAGAGCGATAAAGGTAAGGGGGGGGGACAATAAATCTAGGACAAGCACTGACTCTAGGCTGAAGGGAGGGTGTGAAAGAGAGATGGAAAGAGATTCTCTCTGCCGCTGAAGAAGTGGGTCCCATCGTGCGGCCGTAAAGAGGAGATGAGATTGGAGTGGCTCATGCAGGGGCAGAGAGAGAGAGAGAGAGAGAGAGAGAGAGAGAGAGAGAGAGAGAGAGAGAGACCCATGCTCACCTCGCATCTAATCCCCTATACACACATCACACGTGGTCACTAAAGGATTTATTACCAGCATACGGCGAATGTAGCAGCAGGTCTCCTCTGCCTTGGTATTAAACATTCTATTCACTACCACAATTTCCTGTTTAAAGATCTAAAGAGGACCAACATGAGGTAACACACAAAATGTTAATGTGGCCATCAATGTAACAAGCTTT
The DNA here is from genome assembly GCA_024362625.1 of Silurus asotus. NCBI lineage: Eukaryota > Metazoa > Chordata > Actinopteri > Siluriformes > Siluridae > Silurus > Silurus asotus. The sequence continues at coordinate 1,649,633 of MU583213.1, read as the reverse complement.
ACAGTGTTCAAAACCAGAAACCAAAATCTAAAAAATAAAAAGATAAAGAAAATACAGAAGTCGTTTTCTTAACACCTTAATTGCGATTATATTATAATTCTTTTTCCCAGACAGCTTTTTGCTCTCGTTTATCGTGCCGATTTAGGAGACCCGAAGCTGCAACGGTTTTACCGCATGTTAACTAATAGTGCTGCAACAGGCAATTATTTTCCGTAATCAATTCTTCTGTGGTGCCTAACTGGCCGTCGGGGAGTCTTTACTCTTATGCGAGCAGTAAATAAAAGCCTTCGTTTTCATTTGGTTCTCTAGAAAGTGCCCCGACTTGATCTTTGGTTTTCTATCAGTCACACGTCCGCGTGCTGATTAAACGATTCCACGTTCAGTCAGACTCGTTATCATTTAAATGTGCATATACACATCGACAAAAAAAAAGGCATACATTCACACACATTCACACACCTTCCATGCATAACAAGTCATCTGCTTAATACGGCGTAGGTCTCACAAAGCATGGACTCCCATTTAGTGGTATCTGGGGACAAGATGCCAGCAGCAGATTCTTTGAGGTCTGCAAGTTTTAAAGTGGGCCGAATCCACAGGTCAGCCTGAGACCTGGCTGAATCAACACCTGACACTTCTGTTTTCTTAAAACATTTCTGAACAATTTTTGCAGTGTGGTCGGAAACATCATCCTGCTGAAAGAGACCACTGGATTAGGAATACCTTTTCTTTGAAGGAGTGTAACTTGGTCTGATGCAATGTTTAGGTAGGCAGCATGGATCAAAGCAACAGTTTACCAGCAGAACATCACCCGGAGCATTGCACTGCCTCAGCTGGCGTGCCTCCATCTTTTCCTAAGGATCCATTTATTAAGCCACCTCCTATCACAGCAATAAGGGCTATACTAGTTCTTCTGTAGGATCAAAGAAGACAGGCTAGTCATGCTCCCCATGCACATTAATAAGCCTTAGCACCTATTAACCGTGACAACCAGTTTACCAGTTAACTGGACAACCAGTTTGTCCTTCTCCAGACCGATTTTGGTAGGTGCTAACCACCACATTCAGGACTGTTTGGGGATGTTCTTACCCAGTCCCCGAATTTTACATAATGCATGTCTCTCAGCATTTTCATCCTCAGCATTCTCCTACTGATATACCCCATGTCCCTCCTCTGCACATGTCCAAACAATCTCAATCTCACGTCCCTCACCTTGTCACCAAAACGTCCTACATGCGCTGTCCCTCTAATAAACTCGTTTCTAATCCTGTCCATCGTCGTCACTCGCAACGAAAACCTTAACATCCTCAGTTCTGCTACCTCCAGCTCCACCTCCTGTCTTTGACTCAATGCCACTGTCTCTAATCCATACAACATCGCAGGTTACCGTGTATAAACCCCATGCGCATTGCAACATGGAGCAAAGAAAAAGCTGCAGGCTCATCAGTGTTTTATGCCCTATACAAAAAAATATAGAGCCCTTGGGGGATTTATATCAATGTGTTTTGATGTTATTTAAGGAAACAGACTGTAAAATATATCAACATTACAACAGCCATACACGGCGTATACTGGCCTTTACCCGGCTTGTACTATGGGTGTTAATTGGCAGATCTTTAAAAAATAAAATGGAGGCAAAGGCAGATGAATTTTCATGATGTATGTAATGCATTCTGGCTACACATTCAATGTTTTATCACAAGCTTTTGTTAGCAGTTTTCCAACTTCTATGAGTTCCTCATTTATACCACTATTGAACAACCAAACATGAGGAAACTCCCATTCAACGCAGCCAAAGCACTCTTTGCCTTCTTGCATACGGGATTGAACTAATCTATACTGGTCCAATCGCTAACGAGCTGGATGAGAAGCAAGACTCATTTCTTCAGGCACTGTTCATGGTGCAAATCCTCTTTCATTGTGTACATCAACTTCAATAGCACCATGTTGGATTCAATCATGGCACAAAAAACAGCCATTCAAAGTCAACATAACACTACCGGTGAACACGAGGCCTTTATAAATAAAAAAAACCTAAAAGGTGCAAGACTTATCGGTCGCATCCTTAATTCGCCTTTGACAGTGTGAGACTCCTCCACTTTCGGTTAAGCAGCATAATTAAGGGAGTCTTAAAGGCGCTGATGGCTGAGAGAGTGGAGTCCTCGTGCAAGAGAGGAAAACAACTTAGGGATGACAAAAGATCGGCTTTGTGGGAGAGGAGGTTCGTCATTAGCATTTCAATGTGCAGCTTCACAGCTTCCGAGTTCAATTCAGGCTACAGATGAACACCCATTTGAAAGCAATTACCAGCAACATGTGGGGGAAAAAATTGACCCGTTTGAAGAGGCCCCAGCTGTACTGATGAACTTACACAGAACTCGGAGAACAAAATGCACGAACCTCACGGTATCCATATTAAAGCACACATCAATGTAAGTCTATCTTCGTATGCAGAGAGCGGGGACAGTGTTAGACATGTGCAAACTTCGACATTTATTTGTGCCTTAAAGACAAAGGAAGTGGATAAGCTGAAAGCAGCTAAACATTCACTCCTTAACACACAAGGGAGACGTTCCAAGGTATTTTTTTCTGCAGGCAAGTAAAATGTAGAACTTATTAAATTTGTAAAGGCTAAAAAAAAAAAGGGGGGTTTGAGTAAGGGGTTGTGGTTTGACAGTGTCGTATTGGGTTATCATTCTGAAATGATGGAACACCTGCAAAAGACGATGTTGATATGCAAGAATGCTCCCCAGGTGCAGCAATTATTACTTAACAAATTACATTATCGAGCTAAGCCAGGCTTAGCAGGTGCCGGATGATAAATGCACCTTGCTGCTTACCCTCACATGACTAGGTTTTTGATAAAGTTGTGATGGCGTGGGAAATTGAAACTGAAGCAGTGCCAAACAGGTGAAGTATGAGCGCATTCTATAGTCTATTGTCCTAGCGATATCTGCTATGCCTGTAAAGAAAGAAATGAAATACTGGCAAATTTTGAGACTTAATTGCTGATTTTCAAGTCAAGTGAAAACATATGTGGAGGCGGGAGACATTAGGGAGTGTGTGTGTGGCACTCGTCAGCGCTAGGTGATATATGAACCGTTATGTGACAGTGTGCCAAAAGTGATAGAAGTGTTAGGCCCCGTATGCAGACAACACTCCCCACAGACTATACACACTATAACCAGTGGTCCCCCAGACAGCAAAACGTACTCGGAAGGAGATTTGGGCCAAACACTGTACAGTATTTATTCAAATACACAAATCAACATCAGGCCAAATTGCTCCTTCTCTTTTACAAAGCAACTCCGTGAGAGAACTTTTTTCCCGTTTCATGCACTGGAACAGATTTGGAATCAGCGCAGGTTAACAAAGTTTATTCCTACATCTGGCTCCAAGCTGGTCCAGATCCTAACATTACACCCCCCCCCCCACCCCCCCAATTCCCACCCACCAGTCAGCTCTCCACTACCATACAACAGCTATGAACAGAGGAGAAACATGGATGAAACAAAAACAGACGCAGTCGACAGGAATAGCAAAGCAATAACATTGTACCTTATCCACTTTACTCTTTAGCTTTGGGAAAGATCAGAAAAAAAGTTCACTGGACATGCCAACTATCTGAAGAGACGATTCAGATGATTATGATTTTTTCAAGATTTTGTTTTAATAATGGTGGATGAAATACAAATTTAAAGGTAAACATTTAAGCTAATGCAACAAACATTTTCAAAAATCCAGCAGAATCTGAGAAACTGTGATCTGTGTTATCCATATGAAGCAACAACACTATAAATAACTGTTTTGTACAAAAATATGGTAGAAATAAGCTTTCCTTTCGGAGTCGTGCATCTCTAAATCATGTCCTGAATCTTTATTGCGAGAGCTGGGGGCCACGTTTAATGATACCCTGCATATCAGAAACGTGCAACACTTTTTTTGCTTGAAAAAAAAAAAAATGACCAATTTTTGGAATTAGTTTCAGGTCTTTAAGTGCGGTTAGGGTGGGACTCTTGCTAGAACCTGACAAAGCTCATCAAGAGGAGTAACATTCGAGTAAAAACCCTGCAACTTGTTTTTACTGTCCAAATCTGTTTATGCATTCATTTAAAATGCTTCAGAATAAATTTGTATTCCAATACACACACACACACACACACACACACACACACACACACACACACACACACACAGGGGAAAAAACTTCACACTGGGAAACTTGCAGCTGGACATTGCTACTGTAGAAGGGTTCTGCATCACGTATATGACTGCAAGGTCTATTTATTGATTCCCATGGATCACTTAATAAATGCCCTGATCATGTAGGCCAAACATGCTTGCTCGCAGGACCAGCTGCACATACGCAGGCTCCACTGCACATTACACTATGACGAATCCTGACTACGTCATTAAATCACGACATTTCTTTGATTTCAGTGTGGGGGTTTTGTACGACCGATACGGTGGTGCGCCGTCTGCTTGTAACGTGCGCCTTGGTTTAAATAGCCTTATGGTCGCTGTAAAATTAAGAAAGAAATAGTTTGCTCGATGCAATCCCACAACATGCGGCGTCTGCTGTGGCGCCGATTATAACCGGAGATCTCAATCAATTCAGTCGCATTTTCCACATCATTAGGTACGTCTGGGTGAAGCGTGCCTTTTCGAAATAAGAGCGTGTGGACAAGAAATGGACTGGAGACATTGCTTTTGATTATGTTTGGCTTCACGCCTTCAAAAACTCCATAAGCATGTCGGGGCTCGCACTCTCGGAAAACATGCGTTGCGTTAAATAGACGGAACCGAGCCGACACGTGAGACGAATGAATTTACCACGCAAACAAAAACGGTCAACAGACCAGTAGTAGCGATGGTCCTGGACCGAAAGGAATATAACACAAAGGCGTTAACATTTAGCCGAGGTTCCAAGAAAAGATGAAAGAGAGAGCTGTCTGTTACAAATCCCAAGCACAGAGTACGACACAGAATATCAGTCTTCCAGTTAAGTATGTTGCTGCACAACTGTGTTTTTTTTTTTTTTTTTTTTTTTTTGGGGGGGGGGTCCGTACATCTCTATTGTTTTCTCCCCGAAATGATAAAGAAAGACAATACCAATAATGTAGGAATATTTGGTCACTATGAGGATCCATGAAAAAAAGTAAATAAGAAACTCTCGTCGAAAGCCCCGAAAAAATAATTGTGAAAGAAAAAAAAAGCACCCACCAGACAGAAAGCGAGAGAGAACAAGCATGACAGAGAGCACACATTTGCCCACATTTGGAGAAACAGAGTGACTCAGGGAAAATATTTTCCAGATAAAGACTATGATGTGTGATTTACTGTGGTTGCGTCGTGTACTTATGTGGCACTCCGGCACTGGCTGCCTGAGTTTGATTTCCCAAGAGTGCTAGTGCTTATTTCAGAGATGTGGCCCCCTCATCCCTCACCCTGGCAACATGCTTGTCTGGGGTTAATCCGTTTCTGCTGGAGGTGGTGTCACAATCTCGACACTGCCGCATCTTTACTCAACAATAAAAAATGGCTTGTGATGCCGTGGCCCGTCCTTTCCCGGAAAAACCCTTTTTCACCGAGGTGCTTCGTCTTCTATCGTCCCATTACGCGGTATGGTCTACGACTGGCTGGTTACGTCTCAGATCCCATTACCTGTAGTCAACACAGTCTCGCGCTGTTGTCAAGATCCTAACATGCAATTTACAGTCAATGTAACATAACTATACACACACAAAACACTTTTAACAATATATCAACCATAACTGTTGAATTCTTGATTCTGATTGGTCGATGGAGATCAGACTTACGGCTAATTACTGAACGTGTTTAGTGGGGAAATTCTATAAAAAGAGATTTTTACTGACTACCTTGAATATGTAAGTTTAAGCCTGGTTTTGTGCCAACGTTTGGCTGCTTGCCTGTGTGTGTGTGTGTGTGTGTGTGTGTGTGTGTGTGTGTGTGTGTCAATGTGTCAGAGCTACATTCACAAGTTGTATTGTCTGCTGACAGATCTGCCTGCTTCACAAGCTTCTTCCTTTGCCAGGTTTTCTATGGTGTTGTGAAAAGCAAAGACGAGCGCACAAAAATTCATACGTTCTAGGGCTCACAAATAGGCCTTGGGTAAACAAATTCCCACCCTAGAGCCTTGGCGTTTTTTCAGATAGAAAACTACTTAAAAGCGTATGCAGTAAGAACACAATGTACAAACGCAAGACTACATACAGGAACTAAGTCACTGTTTGATTTCAACTTAGAAATCCAGATTAATTAATCGAGTTCTCCTTGTAGACTTTTGCCACCGAGCACCAATAATCGCCCTCCATAAAAAAAGCTGGCATGCGCCTCAGCTCAGACGCACCGAAGTGTGAACCTTGATAGTTTTGAGGAAAACTGTACATGCAAAGCCATTTATATTTTCTTAGCTAATTGAAAAAAGAAATTGATTTCAAGGTAATTCTTTAGGCACAATGATGATCATGGTTAATTTATGAGACTGTTAATCCCTGCATTTCATCATTACCCTGTGAATGAGGTCCCAACACAACTGACTCACTGGGAATATTTCCTTGTAAGCAGAGCAAATTTCAATTTTCGTATACCAAATTATTTAAAGGGTAAAATGATGCTAATGCCTGCCCACTGGCCAACAACAATTTGAAAGAAAATGGGACTGTAACGTCATTCCAGCTAAGCATCAATCAAAAGGATTCCAGAGACGCAAAAGTCCTGTTTTGTGGAATAAAGTATCTTTAATGACTGCCATATTTGAAGGCAATACCTTTAGGTGATTGAAAAAAAGGGTATAAAGCTGACTAGCATTTTACTTTAATAACTGGATCAAAAACAGTCATTAGTTTTAGGATCAAAAACATTCGTATGGTGCTTGCTTTTTGGCTTTTTGTGAAAAGGACAACGGCTAATCCACTTAAATCAACGTAAGGTCTACAACACAGATATATGCCAAGTTGGACCAATGCACAAGCTCTGATGCCAGTTTTAAAAATGACCTCATGCATAAGCAAGTTGTTTTTTTAACACTGGCACATCAAACTTTATTTGAGAATGACCAAATCTACAGTATGCGTGTCTGAGCGTCACGTCTCTTACACATTCTTCCCCAATTGAGTTATTTACAACTTATTTAAAATGAAAAACAATTTTAAAGGGTTTGGGCAGCATTCATCATTAAGACTTGAGAGGCTCAGGAAAAGTAGACATTCAATTTCTAGCATTAATTCTCAGGATCTCCATATGGAATGTGTTTATGTGGACAAAACTCCTATTCTATATTTTAATAAGAATATAATACCTACAAGGCTTTCCATTGCTCCATTTTATAGCCTCATTCTTTATCAATTCCCATAATCTATTGGGAAATACCTGTCTAGAAACTCTAGGGTTAGTAGCATTCAGCAACTTTTGTATGGATCTCGTGGATAAATATCCATCCAAGATCGAGGAAAAAATTCACTGATCATGTGACCATGCCTTATTTGAGTTCTACAAAACACAACAGCTGTTCTGCATCACTAAACATGTGATCTGCGAAAAAAGAAAAAAAAAAAACAACTACATAATTGTTTTCTTTACTTACAAAAACACTTTCAGCCCACTGGGTGTTTATGTTGTATGAGGTTACATCCTCATCAGGTCAGACTGTCTCTGTACTGGTCTGGCACTCTGTAGCTCCAAGCCCTGTACAATTCATCACTAGTGTAAGCTGGAGGATTTTTCAAAAAAAGAAGCCAAGCAACAGTCGGGATGTTCAACAGCCGAGACTAATGAGTCATGTCGACTGCATAGGCCGCAGTGGTCCATTCTGCTCTGCCGGCCACCGAATCTGCCACGGGGGCCTTTTCATCCTAAAGATATCGACAGAGAAAGGCCCACGTGTGATTTAGTTCACACTTAACCTGAACCTTGCTTAGCAGTGGCAACTCATTTGAATCGCATTTAGTACTCGTTCGATAATCAGAAGGAGAGGACGGGTTGGGTTATGAATTAGACATTTCCACAGTGCACATTAAAACCAGGAAGGAAAAAATAAGGCTAAGCCATGCAGGGATCAGCAGCATGTCTGCTTTCAGAGAAGAATAACGAGTCATGCTAGGTCAGCTGTCCAAGTAAGTTGTGTATTCATATACAATTTGCTGGAAATGTTTAACCCACAATCGGTCACTGGCGTCTTGATCCTCGATTGTCGGTCCTCCTATGCAAACTGTGGACTCGCTGGTATTTTTTGTAATCTAATATAACCGACAATAAACATTGCTAGATATTGTTATAACTTAATATTGTGTAGGAACCGTATCTTTGTTATATTGCACAAGCCTGCAGGCGAGCCAACAGATTTGGGATTTGTCCTCCACCCCTGCATATCAGAGATTAAAGCAGGATGAATGGTCAGATAGCACCACATACACAGTTAAAATTATGCCGGAAGGCCACGGATGAGACCACTGTCCACGGATTCCACAGCAGTGATCACACACCAATCTCTCACAGGAAACCCGAAAGATTCAGCTGATCATGCAGAACAAATCTGAGACCATGAAACAAGAAAGCTTCCCAATTTCCCATCCTCTGTGGAGTCTACCATCATCTCAGAGTGCTGTAAACCTATTGCTTCCTTTATTACTGTAAAACTATCTTGGAGCACAGAGTGTTAAAGGGCTATGCGTCTTTGAAGTTGAGCGGGATAATGATTCGACTCCGTAAGGGGAAACCTTTTCTCCCCTGCTATTTTATTTGTCTTCCCATTTCAGCAAATTCACAGCGCTCCTTAATTACTAGCCGTAAAAGATGTTTTGCTGACTAACAAAAAAAAACAAAAATCTCTAATTTTCTGGGATCTTTTTCTTGCGGCTCCAGACAACTTTCTTATTAAGAAGCCTCTATTTTGTCAAGATACTAATCCAATGATGGTGATGGGTACCAGCAAGGAGTACAAACAAGAGCAGAAAATACGGGTTAGAGCCTTCCAAGGCAGCCATTTCATCTTTATCAAAGCTCCAGTCAGCTATTCTCGAGCAGGGGAGGGGGTCAGGAAATCTGCATGATGTCTACAATCCATACACATCATCAGAATGTGCTGCTCTCCGAGGCTTGATGGTTAGATAGATGGGTCAGGCAAGTTGCCTGCAGAGAGCCCATTTATCTTGCATGACAGGAGATGAACCTAAAACCTAAAAGAAGGACATTTAAGTGATGGAAGTGTACGTTCCACTAATGCCATTAGGCCCATTGAAAAAAAGAAAAAAAAAAAACACATTTATCCTTGGCACGACTGAGGAATGGAGCGATTGTGATTAGAAAGTCTCCTGCACAAATGGCAATGTGCAATTCATGTAAACAAACTGGTGCATGCTTTCTGATGGAACAAAAAGGCCATTAAGCCCTGGGGCCTGCAGTGGACGTGGGGGGTCTCTGTCACGCCATCACAGAGGAAGCATCCTGCCACAAAAAATGCCTTCAACTGCAAAACAGGAGCGACATGCACAGTGCTCCAGCTAGAGGCTGCTGGTGCTACTGCTTTATTACTCTGAGCTCCCACTTGCCCCTTCACAGTTTAAAATCTTTGCAAGTACAGCAGAAGAACCATGAAAATGGCTTAATAGCAGAATTTTTTTCCAGATTGGAATTAAAGGGAAGCCCATGCGAATACCACCGAACATTGACAGTATCTGCTGGTAAACCACAAGCAAGTCATGAAATGCGACTACAACGAACATAAAGAATCACTTGCAGTCTATTCAAGGAGCCTTTGCTTGAAATCTGACAGAACATCAAAAGTAAACGATGCTCTATGGAGAAGACATGTTTGATCTACTTTCATCAAAAAAAGCCATTGGTCCGTTATGGCGAGTACAACTTTGTATTCTAAGTTTTAAAAAAGCGATCAATAGAGTGTCACTAAAAATACGTTGTTAAAGCTTATAGGTGCTGCGTGATTTATTGACTTGCGGCTAAAATTAACACAGGCTTTTAGACGAGACCAGCCGTTTCAATTTAGTGCAATCGTAAACACAAAGCACATATCGTCATACCAAGAAGTTCAGCTGAAGTCTTTTCCTTCCACTATAAAAACTTCGGAGTGGGAAAAAAAAAGGCACAAAAACAAAAGGGATAAAACAAATAGACAAAAATCAGGTGTGCAATAACAAGCTTGTTATAAGGCGCTGACGACCCAAAGGGTCCTGTTATCTAGTCACTGGTGCGCCACTGCTGCTAAATACCAAATATGTTTGTCAGCTTGAAGACTAATGCATAAAACAAGAGAATACAAGAAAGCCATTCCTCTGCAGATGATCTGCTTTTGAGGAGACGGGAGGAATAGACATCTTGGAAAGCGAAAGCAGAAAAAAGTTTGACGCAGATGTCATGGCTTGTAGATTACAAAAAAAAAATTAGAAGAAGAGAGAAATTGTTGTTTTTTACTGCTTTTACATGCACTTTTTTAGTCTTTTTTATAAAGTGTCTGTCATTAACAACAGTGAAGGACACAGACTCGTCCTGGGCAGATTTATCGTCTCACAAATTTAGCATCAGTGCATTTAAAGGCTGTCTAGATTACAAATCAGGATGTGTGATGAAACAGTGTCTTTGTCGAAGCTTTCATGAGTAGAGGGGGCCGCACCTGAAATATGGTGCAATAAACAAGAAAGATGGACGACTCATCGCTGCTTGTACTACTTATGAGAAAATGGTCTCTGGTGACGATCTTAGTTTGAAATATGCTCGAGGATGTCTGTTTGCATATTATCTGTTACTCACTGATGTGCACTGATGCCACTCAACACGGCTGATTGTATCCGGAGATGCCTACCGTGGTGCATGCAAGCCATATATGCTATGCAAGAAATTGCCAATGTGACCATGAACAGCCAATTTAATACGACAAACAAGAATGTTGCGAAAAAAATAAAAATAAAAAATACGTTAATATATATTTGGGTTGCCATTATCCGCAAAATCCTGCCCTCACATCCCAGACTCGTATTTTTTGTCCATAACCCTGCTTGAGCTGGGAAAGACATTCTCCAGTGAAACATGAAAGCGACGCGAGCTTTAAGAAGAAGAACGATGGGATGGAATTGGAGACTTCAACGCGGCAGTTCAAAGCCGTATCGTCCCCGGTTACGATGACAGGGCATGTTTTATTAAGTTAGTGCTTTGATTGCGATATGGTATGTCAAAGGGTGTAGCGGCAAAGTAACGTTTGCTCGCTAGACAGGACGTAAACATTCCGTAAAGGAAAGGGTATTAAACGACATCGGCGGGGAATTGGGGAATACGTTGCTTTGCGTATGGAAAACATGTATTCTTGACAGCTAGTTCCGCAATGTGATACAAATCAGGGCTCTCCCACATGTCACGAGACACCGGGAAAACAGAAAACTGGTTATGGCACACTGTTTGGTTTTCACACACTGCACAGGCGACAGAATATTCTCACGGTGAGGAATCAGACGATCACGATATTTCAGGCTTCTTTTTAATTAAGTAGTACTAAAGAATCATGATATGACTAGCAAGTGATGGATAGGGGACCCTATGATACCCAATTAGGGTTACACAGAAATGTACTTTTTGCTGTTGCCCTACAAACACTGCATTGTACCAGGAGTCTAAAGTCATGGATACCTGCATGGGGTAAAAAATCCAACATGAGCCTAATCAATTTCATTTATATTTGAAACTCGGCACTGAAATGTCTGGGATGTGCATGTTCCTCAGTCAGAATGAGATTTTAGTGTTGATACTTTTGAAGGTAACCAGCTCCTAAACTCTGAAGCTTCACGTAGAAATACATGCATTTTATTTCAGGAAAGCTTGTGACTAAATACAGTCAACAAATGTCAACATTGCATGAGAGGGTTCTCCCAGGCCTCCATTTCCATCACATCATATTGCAGGAAGAAAGACTCCAAAACACAATACTACATTAAGTACTTAACTGATGAGAGCGGTTTTTTTTTTTCTTCTCAATTCAAACCCCAACACATTAAAGCTTAGTGATAAAATGGTGGGACGTTTTCTTAAGAATATTTTAGAATTCAGATTGCAAAATGTTTAGTAAAAATCCACCATGACACCACTGACACTCCTCATCATCAAGACGTACTGCCACAGTGTGGACGGTTACAAACAGACGACGTGCAAAGGTGAGTACGGTTTCTTGCTCGTGCCCAGAAAACCAAATGTCTGATTCATCACACGGAACACGTTGATTCCCAATCCTGCATGTTCTCCTCCTCTTAACACACACACACACCTACATCATGGAGCACCCATTACTGATTGAGTGTGTGGGTAGGACTTATTTCTTTCTGATAGTAAAATACAATGCAAATGAGGAGTTTGCGTTCAAAGGGACTGACACGTGTTATGTATTAAGGGAAACACGTTCAGGGTGCTGTTTCTGGGATTGATGGGAAAATCACCAGCAAGTTAAATAAATAATGACTAACAGACCCCAAATCTGAGTCAGTCTTGGGCCTGAAAAGAATCTATGCAACATGTGCAGGTCAGGATTTCCTTGTTGACAGCTGCGATTTTGAAAACGAACCCATGCTTCCATGCTCTTAACCCTCCCTGTTATGACATGGGTGAACTCTAATGTATGTAATGTAACGTGTTTTTCCAATATGTTGCCATGCACATACACTGAATTGAGACTTAAACACACAAACTGAATTGTAAAGCTGCTGGTATCTTTCTGAAGTGGTAAATTGGATTGTCAGTGCCTCTATACACTCTGTACACTCTATACACTCCGTACACTCTGTACACTCTATACACTCTGTACACTCCGTGCTCTCGTGCTCCCACCTTGTGGAAAGAAGCCCATGTCAGTATCACCCTTCATTTCTGCACTTCATCTGATCACAAAAATAGCGATTGGTTTGTGATTTATTTAGACTTCACGAGCCTGGATGAAGCTCAAACTACCATGACACAGACACCTCTTTGCTGCAATTACATCTCGAGATGCCCCGCGTGCGTGTGTGCGTGCGCGCGCTTTCGCGTGTGTGCGTGGAATTACCAATTAGGACTTAAGAAAGCATTGCAGTGAAGCACAATTAAACAAATATATACATTTTTTTTCGCGATTTCTATGTAAATTCAGACATGCATATATTTAACGGGTCCGTTATACCTACAGTATGTGTCATGCATGGCTTTATGATCGTTTATAGCTATGTGCGGGTGGGAGAGGGAGGGGGGGTGTCAAAAAAGTACCTACCATCACAAACAAACGTCCACAGCAGCAGAGCTCCAAAGCAGACCCGTGCAAATGACATCGTAGTGGTCCGGTGTAAATCCGCTTAGCAGGGAAAGAAACACACACATATATAAATATATGTATATGTGAACGATCGTCGCTCTTTGAAATATTCCGCTTGCGACTCGCTCTGGCTCGTGCTATAGCAGTCCGGTTATAGGCGAGCCTGCGCGCGAGACCGCACGCGAAACTTGACCGGAGGCTCTCTCGCGTCCATTCCCCGAGTACGCCGAGCAGTGACCGCAGATGAGCTGCTTCCCGCGGCGACGAGCCACACACTCTCGAGCGAGCGAGCGCGCGCGCTCCACTCGCGCACCACACACACACACGCACGCACGCACACTCGCGCGTTTCGGGCGCACGCTCGCTCGCGCGCGGCGAAAGTAAAAAGTTAACAGGTATCCGGGCTCCTGCCTACAGCCCGCCCGCGCGCGCGCCTCTTCCTGTGAAGAATGCTCGCTCACGCGGCGCGCGCGACTCTCGAGCGCGCTCAGAGCACCAGCAACCGATTCGAAACCGGTGTAGACTCAACGGGGGAAAAAAAAAACAACTCCTGAGGCGAAAATTAGTAACAAAAAAACACCGTAAAAACAATACGAAGCACTTGAGACTCTTGATAAAGGTGGGAAATGGTTAGCTAGTCCGTGTGAAACGGGTTAGCCGAGCTAAAATGACGGCTCATTTTCCTGTCCTGGGGCAAAATGGAAAATGTTTTCTTTCTTTCTTTTTTTTTTGAGAAGTTGTTGGTTAACGTTAAAGCAGCTCACAAACCAACAATAATAAAAACGATATCAATTCGATTCCGTTGTTTGGTGTGAAAGTCTGAGGAAAAAAAAGTTCTCCACAGAGAGTCCGGTAAATCCAGCAGAAATCTGTCAAAACAAACTAAAAGTTCTCACGTTGATACAGGTTCACGTCCTCCACGAAGACAAGCCACGTCGTGAAAACGTCTTCTGCTGTCGTTTTTTATGTTTATATATTACTTAAGAAACCGATAAAAACAGACTTCAGCGCTCCGGTTGCTGCTCTGTTCCTCCTCCTCCTCCTTCTTCTTCTTCTTCTTCCATACAAATGAGCCTTAAAAGTGACCAATTCCACTGTTTTTTAGTGCCAGAAAACGGTTTAAGTTTCCGTTCTCGGTTCCCTCAGGTGTCTTACAGAACGCTGAGTTCCACTCCAGGTGTGTGTGCGGTTTCTCTCCGCGCTGAGAGAAAAGACAGGAGGAAAATCTCCTCAGAGGAATGAGACCGAGCTCGGTCACGTGCTCTGGCCGGCCACGCTGGTCACGTGACGCGCCCGACCATAATGAGTTGCGGTCTGATGCGGGCTGCGTCCCAAACCGCCTCCTTCAGTGCGCGTTCATGTAAAAAATAGCAGTTGCGTCAATTAGTGCAACACGTGTCCGTTCAAGGCAAATCATTAGACCTTTAATGTAATTCAGTGTTTTGAATGGATTCGGGAGTGTAGGTGCTGAATTCAACACCTCAAACCATTGATGCCCAGAACAACCTTCAGTTTCGTAGTTATACAGCGTACCAAATGAGGGTAATGTTTAAGGGCCCAGCAGTGGCTGCTTGGTGGAGCTAGGATTTGAACCCATGACCTTCCAATCAGAAATCCAATAACTTAAATTAAATCCACTGAGCTCCCACTTCCCCATTCAGCAGTGAAGGTTAAAGGTCTTGCTTAAGAGTCCACCAGGTGATACTTGCAGTTTAAACCCCTGACCTTCTGATCAGTAACCTAAAGCCTTAAACTCTCTATTATATATATATTAATCAGTCATAACATTAAAACTATTCTGTTCCGCAACCAAGGTACGAGATCTTAAAAGGATTGTTGGAGTATCCAGCATGAAAACATTAGCAAGGAGGCCCCCGATCCAATCGGAATCGTTTGTCCAGCACGTGCCATTGTTTGAGGAAGTTGGAAGCCAGGTCAACACCTTGAACTCTTTGTAAGGGTCCTCAAACCATTCCTGAACAATATGACCCTGTGGCATAACTAATTTTCTTGCTCTCATGAGGGGATACCACAAAGGGGTCTAACTTGGTCTGCAGTAACATCTAAATGAATGCCAGGGCCCAAAGTTCCTCAGCAGTTCGATGTCCAGAGCAGTGGTCCCCAACCCCTGGGCCTCAGACCGGCACCGGTCTGTGGGTCAATTGGTACGGGGCAGCACAGAAAAATACACAACCTACGTTATTTCTGTTTTATTTATTATCTGATTCTGATGTTGTTTTTTTGGAAAATAACCAGATTCCCTTCCCCACATGTGTCTATGATTCACTCTTGATGCATGTGAAGATGCCTCGGTCACATGTCTTACCTCCATCCACTACCTTATTAAAGCGGCTTCTCCGGCTGCTAACACATAATACATTACCGCTAAATGAAAACCCCCAAGCGAGCAAAAAGAACAAAAAACAACACAGTGGATTCACGTTTATTATTATATCTAGAAAATACCAGTTCGTGAAAATATTGTCTGACATTAAACCGGTTCGTAGCGCAAGAAGGTTGGGGACCACTGGTCCAGAGCATCAAACTAGCGCCTCAGTGTACCTCCTTTTCATAGTTACCATCTCTGACTGGCCATATGATGGGAAAGAAAACATTTATCAGACCAATCCACCTTCTTCCATTGCTCCATGGTCCAGTTTTAATGATCACAATGGTGGCTAGGGGTCAGCTTGAGCACTCCATCAGCTCTGCAGCTAAAGTATGAAGTGTGTGTTCTGACACTTTTAAACCATTGTCAGCATGCACTTTCTCAGCACTTTGCGCTTCAGTAGCTCTTCTGGACTGGCTAGCCGCCTTTGCTCCCCACACTCATCAGTAAGCCCTTTCTCAGTTTTAGATGAATTCAGATTTGCCTTGCTGCGTAGAAATACGTGCAGGAAAATGTCTAAAATAGATTTAGATCTAAAATATTTCGAGAGAGCTGACTCACTGTGAGTTTTTACCTGAATCATGAGAGTCTGTACTCTCAAGAAACAATGTTGCTTGAGTCGCTTTTCTAATTGCATCGTTTAACTGCTTAGTAGCTTTGGAATGAATCGGCATTCCATTGTATTACTCGCATCAACGCTAGTGTTCCTGGGACGGACCATAACCCTTAATAATTAAACCATTTACTGAAGATTAATGATTGACAGAATGCTTACAAGCTACTTGACTAGTACAAGAAATGCTTCTACCACCTTACTACTAAGAAACATACAAAGCCATTCAACCAATTATTAAAATATAGAAAGAAATACCCAGAACATACAGACCCCCATTGTAACTGTAAGCCCGACTTCAATCTCACGCATCACATTATCTTGCTAAGTCACCTTGCATTTGATATGCAGCACCTGTGTAAGAATTTATATATATATTTTAAGCTGTTTTCAAATTCGTCCTGAGGGGGTAAATGGTCTGGTCTCTCAATATGGGTCTGAAATATATACAAATTCTAAAAGTTACAGCAACAGCTCTGGAGAAAGGTGTCTTAAAATCAATAGATATTCCCCCGAAACATATTTTCATCATTCATCATCAATGAAAAATATAAAACTATGGGCACATTGTTAGTTCAGGCCTCACCTTTGAAAGTAGCCAACAAACTAAAATGACATATTAGAATGTGACATGGAATGTCTGTAGATTTATAACTCAGCGGTGATGCTCATGGATCAACCATGCTCAAAGGGAGTTTATGAAAGTGTTGTCAGGAAGAAGCCTTTAGTAAAGAAGGAAGTCTTTGCTCAAAAAATCTATAAAATGTGGGAGACTGATTTGACATGGGCATGGGCATGCAGCAGGGAAATATGGGCAGGACTGATAGGAAAATGAGTGGTGCATTGTACAGACTAATCTTGGGGGGGAAAAACTTGCTTGTTGCTTTTTTTTAAAAGAAATAAATAATTATAATGACCACCAAGGCAACACTAAAGCCATTTATAGTGATTGATGAAAATTGATGTCGAATAGCCCAATCAGAATCTCCTCCATCGAAGATCATCAGACTCTAAAACTGGTAACTTGGTCCATCCAAGTGCGCAAAATGACCCTAGACACCACCGGATAGATCTCGGTCTGCGATACAGCGTTTATTCAGCATTAATCAGCACTATTCAACAAACTATAGGTGGTGATTCAGCATTGTGGGTGGAAGCGATTTGAACCCCACAACTATAAATCAACATACGCCACAGGTACTAATTCAAACAATGTAATTATGCTATACAGTGATTAAAAACTATACTCCTTTCAAAAAGGGCATGCTGTTGCAATCTCAGCTTCTCTATGGCCTGAGGTCCCACACCACAGTGACATCTCCTGGCGAGCTTTTTTCCAGGTCATTTTCACGTGAGTGTTTGTGGCGTGCATTCGGTTGAAAGTACGAAAAAAATATTTGACGATGTAGATGATCATTTTCTTTTTTTTAATGTATAGAAATACATATATTTATACCTATTTACAAAAATTGCCACTGTCATACAATATTATTATGACATACATTTTTTAATAATAATTTAATTATTAGTTGACTAATGAATAAATAAACCCAAAATGATATGATGTATAATATGATATGATTTCACTTTTAATTTAAGCCGGAAATCAATAATTGGCAAACCAAAGCATTGAAAAGCTTCCGCTATCTTTATTCAGCACATTCTTCACAATATATAATGTATATTCAAACCTTTCACCTTTTATACCATAGATGAGAATATTGCAATTCCCTCTCTGTTTCTGTTTATCAATTAAAGCTCATCGCTGCAAATTTATTATATTGGAATTGTACATCAACAGGTCACAATGTCCCATGTGTATGTGTAAGTTCGACACAATCCCAATTTACTTCTGATTCTCTTCCCATTGTCCAGTCATCTAGATCAAAACTCGATTTACATGAGTATGAGCATGAGATATCTGGAGTATGTGTTTCAGTTTCAGAACATATCACATATACAAACCCACTTGTACACTGTGTTGTTCGAAAATGTGAATGTTTATACGAAAACAAGAGTTTCCTCAAGCATAATGAGAGTAAATCCTTGTTGGCTGAAATTCAAAGTTGTAATAGCAATTACCTTCAATCAAGTAAGGAATGGAGCTTTGCAGAATGTGCTGTGATGGGCAATTAATCAAAGACTTGATTGCATGCATGCCTTGTACACACATACAGTACATTTGGCTCGAATTACAGTAGAATTGCTTTTTATTCATTATTTAGTACTTTTTCTAGATAGATGCATTTCTAACATTGTGCAATGTCAGGATGTTTAAAGATTTTCTTGTGGTGGAAAACATAAAGGATTTACTAACTACTGACACTGGAAACTCCACCCAAAACTGTTTAACATTGTCTTAGAGACAACATTAGCATATTATTAGTAAGACATTTTGGTGTATTCACACATTATAAAAAGTCATCCATTGAAAATACTAGCTACATGACATAAAATTAGTTGATAATATCGAAGAAATTACTCTGAGAATAAAGGCATTGTGCATATTGACAAGTGCAAATAAATATGTCAGTATACAGTACAGACCAAAAGTTTGGACACACCTTCTCATTCATAGAGTTTTCTTTATTTTCATGACTAAGAAAATTGTAGAGTCACACTGAAGGGCTATTTGACCAAGAAGGAGAGTGATGGGGTGCTGCGCCAGATGACCTGGCCTCCACAGTCACCGGACCTGAACCCAATCGAGATGGTTTAGGGGTGAGCTGGACCGCAGAGTGAAGGCAAAAGGGCCAACAAGTGCCAAGCATCTCTCGGGGAACTCCTTCAAGACTGTTGGAAGACCATTTCAGGTGACTACCTCTTGAAGCTCATCAAGAGAATGCCAAGAGTGTGCAAAGCAGTAATCAAAGCAAAAGGTGGCTACTTTGAAGAACCTACAATATGACATTTTTCAGTTTTTCACACTTTTTTGTTATGTATATAATTCCATATATAATTCCACATGTGTTCATTCATAGTTTTGATGCCTTCAGTGTGAATCTACAATTTTCATAGTCATGAAAATAAAGAAAACTCCTTGGATGAGAAGGTGTGTCCAAACTTTTGGCCTGTACTGTATGTACAACATATAAATATTAGTGCTATAGGCAGTAAAAAATGTGCAGAAATCATTACAGTAAGAATATATGTGTGTATATAAGGTGCAAATGCAATTCAGAAGATGTGTTTAAGGCACAATATATGTTGATTAATATAAGATTTTTAAAATTGGACTATATGTACTTACAATGGGACAGAAATATGACATATATAGAAGATAATCTTGGATATGCTACAAATTTGCAATTATATACAATTAAAATTGGACAAAAAATGAAAGAGCGTACAAGATGGGTCTAACCTGCATAATGATTAGCCATCATTGTCCTAGCGGTTTAGTGTAGGAGTTCAGAATTGTGATGGTTATTGGAAAAAAAAAAACCCTGAACCTTCTGGTTCTGGTGTGGATGTTCCTGTATCTACTCCTGGATGAAGGGAGGTATATCAGTCCCTGATTAAGATACTTAGACATCGACTGTGGTGAAGGTGCTCACTGGCAGGTAGTTGCCATTGATGCGTTGAGTGGGATTACTAAACAGCCAATATAAATTATATGAATATTTTCAGAGTTTTAGAAGAGTTTTAGAAAATATATCAGCACTTTCGTACCAATAAGATTCAATGAATCACAATTCAACAGCAGTGTTGGATAAGAACAAATCAAATACTTTTGATATTCTTTTGATCCATGCATGAGCTAATGAATCGATTTGTTTTTATTACCTTATTATTTGCTTAATTGTATTTTAATTTGTAAGTTGTTATAGGTCCATAATCAGTACTGCAGCCTGGATAAATTCTTCCAATAGTTTGGAATCAAATAAGGGACAACTTGCAAAATTTGATTTACATAATTGGGTAGTTCTAAAGAAGAAACGGAATAAGAAACATTTCACTACTGTGCCGTACCACATGCACATACAATCTTCCGATGTACATTCAGGGAATTTTGTACTTTCTTAAATTTTGTAACTTTTTTAATCTTCAGAGCAGATGGATGTATTTGGAATTTGAGACGTGACACAGATGTATAAAAGTTACTTACTGAGTAAGTTATGAGTAGCCCCCCGATGCATGAGTTCATTCTGAAATAATGGCTTCAAATCCTGTTTTGAGATGAGTTCCATTGATCTGCGTCCCGAATAATCCCTTTGTTTCTTTCTCCTTAACATTTAAATGTCGAATTACAAAGATATGTCAATACAGTCACGTTGTTTTTTTCAAAGATGCAATTCCTACAATTGTTGCATAATTGTTGTCACAATCCGTTCGAGGTAACTTGGGTAAAAGATTGTCATTGGCAGCCATAATGAAAAGGGGGGAACTTCCTGAGCTTCCATAAGTGTCACATTATGGTGATGTAGATTTAATGAAGCAGGTGCAAAAGGTGCAACCAGGATCGCCTATTAGATCCAACAGCACATTTCATGTCATAGGAATTGTTGTTACGGCTTTTGGGATTTATAGTGCTGGGCATTTTTACAGAATTGTAAACGGATGGTTATTAAAAGAGTGCGCTTTTATCTTCTGCAAAATGACAAGTTACTCTACACACACCGGGACAAATAAACGGTGTGAATTTGAGAATTTGCTACCATAATTGTTATCTTGACTTTTCACTTTTGAATATAAATTTGTTTCATCCTTCAGCTGAGATACAGCAACTGAAGTGTCCTGAAACACCCACGTTCCGTGTAAACATCAGTGAAGTGCTTTAGCATTAAAATTCAGCATTACATTTTCTTTTCTTTGTGCCTTCTATTTTTTGCTTTATTATTTTTTTTTGTTGAGAAAAAGCATTGAAGATTTCTCAACCATGACTAGATTTTTACTCGGTTCTTTAAAAGATGCAAAAATAGACCCATCTTTATTAATATAAAATGCTCTAACCACAACTAGCAAATGGGCTTATTATATGCTGTTTAATTGCTTGGTAGAATCCCAAATGTTTCCAGATCTTCCTAGATGTTATTTTTTCCCCTAAACATCCAATCATTTACACAGAGCCGTAATTTAGGATTTACAATCCACCTGCTGCCATTTTTTTGTAATTGGGAGGAAACCAGAAAACCCAGACTGTGAACATGTGACACTCCAAAAACCAATGCATACAGATGAAGACATATTTCATTAAACTTAAAATGACCAAAAAAAAAAGAGATCCTTTATGGTTTAATTAATGGTAAAAGAATTGCCCATGTATAGATCTATACTAAAAAACAGGCAGCTACCAAAGACAACATACAGACATCCAGTAAGAGTAATGATTTGTTTTTTATTTTAAAACTGAAAACCTACAGACAATTTAGACGACCAATTAAACCTCAGTGAACACAGTTGTTGCATCTAAAGTCCATCATAACTTGATCAGAAGAGCAGCTGGAATTATATAAGTCAATTCCGAATGCTGATCCAATTTCTCTAATCTACTCTTCAAATTAATTTACCTTCATATTTGATCCTGTTCCAGTCAGTTCACGGAAAGAATTCTTACCAGAAATACTTTGACTTCTGTTTGAACAGTTCCACTTTCCAGGTTTGCCTAATAAAAAAAAAAAATTCCTCAGTGAAGCAACCTAATGTTGACTCCTGGATAATGTGCAAATGCAGGCCAAACTCAAGTTTGTTCTTTATATCCAATTGTTTAAAAAAAGAAAAAATCATTTATCTTTAGTAAGTGCTTTATGCAGGTCATAGTGAATTTAGATCTTAGCCCTGGGGTATACCTTGGATGAGATGCCAGTTCATCAGGGGGCAATATGCACACACACACATCAACACCTCAAGTAGGAGGAAACCTGTGTTAAGGATCATAGATCTAAAACCAAAGGAAACAAGTGGTAAGGAACATTTATGAGTTTCTGTTGAAGACAAGAGTTCTTCCTTCATCTATAAGCCTCAGAACTGTCCGAAGAGACCTAAATGAACATGGGTAGAACATTTAAAACAGTAGCCTGATTCTAGGATCAAGCCAAGGACCTTGAAGCTGTGGCCCTGTAACATTACCACGTGGAAATAACAATTTAAGAGAACATGGGCAGAACATGCAAAACAGTTACCAGTGTCCAGGAATCAAGCTGAGGATCTTGGAGCTATGGCTCTGTAACAGTCCACCCAGGCAATAACCATTTAAGAGTGTTCTTTGAACAGCATCAGAGCTCTCAGGCTCATCAGTATACATGGGATGTTTTAGACAGATTTTTCTTGTGCCAGCAGTTTATCTAAGCCAGTGATCCAAAGATACATGTATTGGGGCCATCAGGAAAGCAGGCAGTAAAATGAGAGGAATAAAAAACACTAATCCGTAATAGCAAAAATTATAGTAATGAATAATATTGCAGCACAGGGACAAGTTCTTTAGCCCACAGCGCTGTGTGTGAATCTTAATTTTCCAACCAGGCATTGCGTTTTGGCTGCTTTTTGTCGACCATTAATAGAATGAGTGTCCTACAACTTAAATGGAGAATATTTGTTAGTCAGTTTCAATGGGTTCTGCCTGCTTTCAGCTTATTTCCAACACTGGTGTAAGACCATGTTTTGCTAGTGTTTGTTCTGAACAGATGAATACAGTCTACTCCCAATATTCATTAGAAACAAGCACGTAGATGGTATTTTCCTTCAAATTCTTTTATTCCCTTGATGAAAAAATTTGAACGGTTTTATAACTCAAAAATGAAAAGAATTCATTAGTTATTTTATGAACCGTGTAACAAACACGATGTGTTTTAAACAAACCGTTTTCCTTTTTATAATTTTTCTCTGCTTTTTCCTGCAGTGATACCAGAGCAAGATCTCCAGGAAATAGTACTCCTTTGGTAATGTCTATTCTTTAGACCTACCGAAGCGTTTTGAGCCATCTGCGTGTACCATCCTCCTGATAGTCGTCAACTACCTACATAAGCATCACCTCTCTTTTATACTCCCACTGTTTTATTTTTTGTAATTAGTTACACATTACCTTGACTACCAATACCAGTTTATCGTACTCTGTATTCACCAGTGATAACGAATCGCTCTCCAAGTTTTCGATGGATATGTAATACCAGTCTTTACGGCGTCCCAGGTATTTATTCATTTTTGCTTTGGTTGAGACGATTGCTTCTGCAAGTCTTACTAGTAATTTTTATTTGTGAATTTTGAGGTCCAGCCCAACACTGGAAGACTTTGTCTCAATATTGTTATTCAGTTATGAAGTACCACATTTGTTTTTACAGTGCAATAAAAACAGAATTCAATTTCTCATAAACCCAAATTTCATTCACAAAAGAATCACATTTTTAATCTGATGGCTGCAATACATTTTGAAGAAGTCGGGACGGGGCAACCAAAGGCTGGAGAAGTAAGTGCTTCTAAAAAGAAACAGCTGGAGGACCATTTTGCAACTAAGTAGGTTAATTGGCAACAGGTCAGTAATGGGTATAAATGGGTAGCATAGAGTGGCCAAATCTCTCCGAAGGAAAGATGGGCAGTGGTTCACCAAGCTGTGATACAATATCAATATATTAATATGAAGGAATTGTATATTTTGTTAGCTAATGAATGTATCCAGGGCGAACAATTACCATATACTGTAGAACACAAGCAGAGAAAGGATAACAATGATCAGGTGATCAGGAATGTCTCTCAGTCATGTTTACATCGCTAACTTCCTCTGTCCTATCCATGCTAGCCATACTTCTTGATGTTTTCTGCCTTGCTTGTTGTTAGCTTCGTCGGCTAGCCTGTGGTGTGTGAGAGCCAGGAATTGATACAAGGACAAGAATATCAAAACCGAAACAAGACAGAGAAGTGTGAAAAACATAAAAACAAAGGCTAGGTATACATAGTGAGATAACAATTCTTAGCACACATTAATAAATTCTTAGCGGAGACAAGATACACACAGATACACACAGAAATTTTACACACTTTAATCTGAAACTTAATTGGGATCATCTGTGAATAATTAAATGGATCAAATGACGTGACATGGGTGGAAACATAACACAAACAAATATATGTGGCAATGAAAAAGAGAATATTGAGCAGAAGTGAGTTATAGTGCTGCCAGGCAGCATTAGGCTTGCAGAGCTCAGAGCGAGGGGGATAATCTCTGACATTTTGATGTGGCCCTCAATTTATTATTACCATGCAAAAGTTGTTCTCTTTGCCTTTTGCAAGTAGAAAAATATTCATTTTAGTTACACTGAATATTGTTTTATAAATGTTGTTATGCATATTAGTTCCTGTTAAACAGTCAAGCTTTATATTTTTCCTCTCTTGAGTTTAATAGACATAAAAAATAACTTGCCGAGAACTGCGAAAGTGTAAAATCTTCTGTCCTGAACACTTTTCCATCAAGGAAGGCCTGTGCATGGTTAATGAAATCCTATTTATATTCCCTGTGTGTTGCAGTGTGTGAAAGAACCTGGCTTGAGTGAGAATGCTGCCTCATATAACTGAAAGCAAAGCTACAAAAGTGTCCTGCTGTCTGAGTTTTGAGTGGCTTGTTCAGATTGGAAAAAATTGTGCTGAAAAGCAACATTTATAATAAAAAAAAAAAACGAACCAGCACTTCTTTGTCACACAAAGTCTGTCACCAATGTTCGAAATCTTCCCTACCTGGGTGTCAGGGCAGGGTGGCTACGTCCTGTGCCTCAAGATTTATTGATGTACGTCAGGTTAGGACTAGTTGTCAATCATGTCAACCCACCTCCTCTTTTAATTAAACCCCATTACACAACCAATTGATGGTGTAAATTCTTTTTAAAAATGAAGACCCTTAAAAGGGTATATTTAAATGGCATTTGAATTGGTAAGGCTTCTTAGCTTCTCTAAAGATTGCTACATTTTGCTATATGTTCCTTGTTGCGCTAACCGTATTCATTATAACATATACTGATATTAGCCACACCTCTAATTAATTAAACCAATAACGGTAATGTGTTGAAGAATTGGTTGTTTAATCTCATTTCTATAGTAAGTGCTTTATCCTGGTCAGATTTATGGTGGGTCTTGAGGTAAGAATACATCCTAATTGGGATGCCAGTTCATAGCAATGTGGCAAACACATTCAAATCAAGAGTTCAATTTAGAGTAGCCATTTCACCTGTAGGCATATTTTTGGAATGTGGAGGAAACCAGTGAGCCCAGAAAAAACAGACATGGACCCAAGGGAGAACCTTGAAAACTCCCCTCACAGAAAATACGATGAAGCTTAAAGTCTGAATGAGTTCATGTGCAGTCTAGATATATGACAAACCGAATTTTTGTATAATAGTTTGTTACTGTAGCACTAAAAGAAGTTAACTGATGATCAATCTATATAAAAGTAATTATTGACAGAATTTTCTTTAGATTTTTTTGTCTTTTTCTAAACGTTGGTTGTTCAGCATTGGTGAATCTGGTTGCATTAGCTTTTGTCGTCTAACCAGTCTGGCCCTTCTTAGCTGAACTGCCACATAGAATGGTGGTTGTGTGTGTGTGTGTGTGTGTGTGTGTGTGTGTGTGTCAAGACAAATCCCAAGACCTAAGCAATTTCCGAAATACACAAACCAGCCTGCCAGTCATCATCATGCTGGGGTTAATGTCTCAGATATTACATTCCCCCACACACTCCATTTCTGATGTTTGCTTTGAACATTCACTGAAACACTTCACCACTGTCTACATGACTTGTACTATTGCCATATGACTCAGTGACAATTATGAGTGTATTTCCCCTTCTGAATTGAATTCAGGGGTCAGGGTTCAAGAATTACACCATCATAAAAAGGTACAGAAACAAAAAGGACTATGGATGACTAAGAGTACCTGCTTTTTATATCTGACATTTGGTTCACATGTAAATTCATATTCAGTCTAAATTGCCATTTGATGTTGCAATCCCTTCCAGGCAACAGTTAACAGGATACAGTAGACAATGTGTGGGGAAAAAAAAAACATGAATAAAAGCCATATATTGTAGACATCAATCATACATCACAGGCTTTTGTGACTTCTTGTACTGACTATTATTATTATTTTATTTTTGAAACACATCCCAGATGCAAATTCACAGCCCAAACCTTTGACTCAGCGAGAGAAGGACAAATGGATAATGGTGGTCGTCACTTTAAGATGGATTGCGTTATCATTAAAACCAGACATATGCCTGCAGAAAGTAATGCAATCACAAATCACAAAGCTTGATAAGCCATCTCGAGCAATCACTGTCTTGAAGCAAAATTGATTGGATATGTGTCAAGAAGCATGTTTATGCTAATACCTTCTACTGTAATTTATTTATTTTTTTTTAGTTTGTTTAAAAAAAAAATTGATGTGCATAACTATTAAGAAGTCATAACCTTACTATTAAATTGTACTTCATCTGTCACCCTATGAATGTTTTTATTGCTCTCCATTGAAATACATTGTAAATCAAGCACTTCTGGATTAAAAAAAATTATATTATGCTGCCAGCTATCTAGTTTATATTTTAAAATGACACAAGGGAGGTAATGAGGTTTGATAGGTTTCTCTCTCCTTAATTTATCTTGCTAATGAAAGTTTCTGAATTCACACGTCAAGACCATACAGCGTGATATTTGCACCTCTGATTACGCAAATGAGGAGCTAGTCTCACGAGACTGCCGTGTTTGAATAAGTGCCAATTTCCGAGCACAATTTCTATATTCCGATGTGAGTCTCACAATTAACGGTGAATTTTCAAAGCTCCTAGGTTTTTTTCTTTGTATTTTTTGTAATGTTTTGTTCACATGAGGCCAATTAACTTTGGCAGAATAAACCTCGGATGAATACAAATATGTCCATCTTTCTGTATTAATGTGAAAGCACAGCTTTATGACACTGACTGACTAATTAGCCTTATTTATTCTTTTTTTCCTCCCTGGTAGCTTAATGGTGCAGGTTTTCGGATGTTGGCAGACAAGCTCGTTCGCTTGATCCAGAACAAACATGTGTCTCGCTATCCTCAGAATAGCAATTCCTTCATTTAATCGCTAATTCTGTCAGAATTGCTCATTGTGGTGGAGTCGGTCCTGCTGGAGTTACAACACATAGATAATAAATATTATTCTGGTATAAATCCCATATATATCTCAAGGGCAATATACAGATTTTTAATATAAAGTATTCAGACACTTACATGGTAGATGCAGATGTGGTTAATCCCCATACCGTTAGAAAGCACACATTCACTATAGAAGGTCTTTGTGTGCTATAGCATTAAAGTATCTTTTCACTATAATGTTTACAAGCCTGTTACAACATAACATTACCCCTAGCTCCAAACTAAGATCCATAAAAACATTGGCAAAATTAGAACTCTTTGGTATGAATTGTATTGATCTCTTCAACCATCATTAATCCAAAACCTACAGGAAACCCTTTAAAATGAGTGGAGGTTATTATAATAGCAAAGGGGGACTCCCGAAAGAATAAGACTCCCGAAAAGCACATATCGGTAACAGTCAGGTGTTCATATAATGCATATATCCGCTTCGGATCAAAATGCATAATGTCTTTTGACATTTGAAATACAAATCTGATCATGTGTAATTGATACTGATAGGAAAAAGTATTCCAAAACTTGCACCTGTAGTCAACGTGAAGGAGATTCCAACATTTCTCAGGGACAACATTATTAAACAACACTTCAATAGGAAGTTCACAAAACCATAGCAATGACTTTGAGCATCCCTGTCAGTACAATTGGCAAGATCACGTCTATACACTCCGATCCAGAAAGGGCCAGTGAGAGTGCGGGTTTTAATTTCGGCCAAACAAACGCCACACCTGTGTCGAATCAACGCCAAAATCAACCAAATAAACAGGTGGAATCAGGTGGAACTCCTGCTTGATTGAAATGAAAACCTGCACACACACCTGCACCAGCTTTTTGTGCACAAGATGGGACACATCTATATTACATAATGCTGGAGGAATGTTCATAGAACCACGGCGAATCATCCATGGACAGGTGTGCCATGCAAGATGGCATAGTTCACTCACAGTATAATCGTGAGGAAGATAAAATGAAAGCCACCGAACACTTGAAAATAGTTGCAGGAGGACCTGAAAGCAGCCGGAAACAACAGTTTCACCAAAGCCATTCTCTGTCCTGAAGACTATCCCTTGGAAAACCTAGTAAATGTTGCAAATGGCATTGTAAATAAACGTCATGCAGAAAGCTATAGCAGGTAACTGTTTTCCTTTATTTCCAAACCTTTAATTTTGCAGATGCATCCTGTGGATTAGCCATTACTCTCACAACCTGCCGCTTTAAGAATGTATAACTACCACTGTCATCGGCTGTCTGAACGCACCTAGACTCGAATCAATCCTTCAATTCTATCTCAGAAAGGCTTCACGCTGTGTGTATTTAATCTAAGCCTAATTATACAGCGCATTATGATAAACCTGCGATTTGATCAGTATCAACTGAGCTGTAGTTATGAAAAATGTATCACCTTCTGACAATTTAGAATAGAGAATTTAAAAAAGTATAAAGAAACACAAAGCATCGAATGACTCACTATACACCAAAGCATGTACGCTTTATTGACAAAAGTATTGGGACACCTGACAATTATATAGGGAGTGTAACATTACAATTGGCTTCACTTGAACTAGAAGACCGAAACCTGGTTCAGTATGACAATACACATGTGCACAAAACTCCAGGATGATATGCTGTATATGGTTTGGAGTGGATCTTGAGTGGCCTTCTATAGCTAGATAGTGGCCTCCTCACCTTCCCTACACCACCCTACTTTTACCTCACCTACACCACCCTTGTAGCTGATTTAACACAAATCTCCACAAATCTACTGAAACATCTTCGCAGAAGAGTGGAGGTTATTATAAGACAAATTAAATGTGGGATGGGATGTTCAAAAAGCACATACAAGTTCTCTGGACAAGTGTTTCCAAATGTTTGTTCATATAGTGTATGTTACTTTCTGACGGTTATTCCTTTAACATATCTTTCTCTGCTGAAACGTCTGAGAGATGTGTAGGAAGCATTTCAGATGTGGAAAATTCATCATTATTCATTGATGCACAAAACTTGGAAAGTTTTAGCCTTTAGCAACATGCTAAACTATTATATTTTACTCAAAAATGTTATTTACTTTAATACTACTAATATTAAAAAAACACCAAAAGCAAAACAAAAGACCTCAATATGGCTTCTTATTAAATATACCATGCTCAATTGCTGTTGTCACAAATTGTTTGTTGTGTTTTGATTTTACTTTTATAATATGTTACCGGTTTTGGGTTTTTATTTAGCCATGTTTTTTACTTTTTTAATTACCTATTGTGGATTTTTTGATTTGCAATCATTTATTTATTTTTGTTCATTATAGTCATGTTTGTGGTTTAAGTTGGCGTGTTTTTATTTGACTGATTTTTGTTTCGTTTTTCTTTTTGATTTTGTTTTAATAGCTTTGTTTTTGTTTTTGCTTGGTTTGGCTCTTGTTTTCTCTTTTGTTCTGTTTTTGCTTATGTTTTTGATTTGGATTTGCTTTGTCTTCTGCTTAGCTAGTTGTTTTTAGTTTTCATGTTGTGTTTGTATTTATTTATTTATTTTATTAATTGTATTTCTATTTCATTGCTGTGTTTTCAAATTCATTTTATTTGTAATTCATTGCTGTGTTTTTTAGTTTATTTGTGTTTCCTTTTGTTGCGTTTTTAAGTTTATTATTGTGTTTTTAGTTAGTTGTTGTATTTTAGAATTGATGTGTTTTGGATTTGCCATCATGTTTCTGTTTTTGCTCTCGTATAGTTCTTTTGATTTGCAATCATCTTTAGTTTTTTCCAAAGGGGTGCTATATTTTGTAGTTAGACTTTTAGTTTTGCTCATGTTTTTATATCTGCTTTGGTGCCTGGATAAAGACTTTAGAGAGCGACAATAACAACAACAGCTTGATGCGTAATGATCATTTACAATCTCATGCAACAAGACATATTAGTGATGTCTCCCAACACTTCCACTCCTCCTCTGATTCAATCTCCATTTCATCATTTTCTCATCTTCCCTTCACTGACATACATCCTCATGAGTGAAATACACAGACGCACAATTAGTCGCATGACACAAACCTGTTGTTTCACTATGCATCAAAAGTCCACACTCCGCATGAAGTCAGATTGAAAAAAAGTTGAACAGATGCCTCATTGCACCTGTTATTATTATTCCATAACATCTCTGTAAATAAATGCTTGAAAATTATATTTCCTGAATAGACAAATGTGCATACAAAAAAAACCTACATTATCATCCCACAACATTTTCTATTCTTAATGCACCACTAATTGAGTTCCTCATCTTTCCCCAGCAGATATTTTAATCACATTTCTCTTTATCGTTTCAAGATTTTAACACAACCTCCTAGGAAGAGGCCTATAATCAAAAAACCTCTCACTTTAACATTTAAATGATAAAAATGTAACACTCAAACCTCTTTATTCCAAGGATTGGTATTTTGCGGCGTTCACGACTCCAAATTCAAAATTAATTTCAGGACTAATCTGATATAAATGTCAATTGAATTTAGGAAAGCGTTAAGTTGCATCAACGAATGCATTCCGTTCATCATTTTGTACCTCCTGCCTGTCCTAATGCATATTTAATATTTTGTCTGTACTTTAGCAAAACACCAAGTTTTGTGCTGTTGTATTATTTCCTTGTGACACTAATCTGTATTTTGCATGAATAAAGACATCATGGTTTAATGACCCTTTATCACTATGCTCTAACTGTTTTGATGTAAAGATGTTCAGACATTTTCAAATCTCATACTTTTCTTTTAAAAACACAAACACATAGACACATAAATATCCTAGGCTTTCTCTCTGACTGCATTTGTGATGGTCTCGAAATGCAGTGACATCCATAAAACTAAAAGCAAAAGTGGTGCTTGGTTGATGACAAACTATTCTTGGCCAATGACAAAGTAATGGTGCCTGAGTGGCTAGGACTCTTATCTTTACATCATGCTAGAATAAATACATATAACCTGATGGAAGCATTCCCATTACGCCTCTTAAAAAAAATGCTTTGGTGGGAATTTTGAAAGCACAAAGTTTTATAAGTAGAAATATATAGTGAAATAGAAAACGCAAAAGAACCACTTGACCTGTGTTAGTGTGTATCCGCAGCACGGATTTAAAACATACCCCAGGTACCCCAGACAATCAGTATGGAACGGGCTATGGGTTTACACCACACATGCTATATATTTGGAAAAGTAAGATTGTTTAAAATGTTGCTATATTATAGAGGACAATCAATGTATGTTTAACTTACATGAATTTGAATGATTGAGCCCCAGGAAAACAATCCTGAAACAGGATGAGGGTTCACAATAAACTTGACATGCCAAACTCTGAAATATAGTGAGACCATTCAATGGTATGTGATATTATAGGGGACAATCAAGTTGAACTTGCATGCGTTTAAAAGATTGTGACATAGACGATCAAATGAAACTTCTACTGATGGGACAGACAAGGGTTTGCACAAATTTCCTTTTAGTTTCCAATTAGTGTTGGAATCTTATGGGCTGCATTGTCTTTATAAGAGACGGACTAAAATGGTGCTAAAACATACTAGTTCCTCTTGAGGGTGGATTTGGACTGTAGTTAATGTCACCAGTCTGCTACATTGACTCAGGACCACAGTTTGCATCTGATCACCATCACTGCACCCCGCAACATAATTTATCTGTAATAAGTGGACATTTGGTGCAACCCAGATGATGATGGGTTTCCTCTTGAGTCTGGTTCCTCTCAAGGTTTCTTCATCAAACCATCTCGGTGAGATTTTCCTTGGCACAGTCGCCACCGGCTCAATCATCAGGGATAAACTTACACTTATAAAGAACATCATAAATTTTTATCATCACGTTATTTGTGTAAAGCTGCTTTGAGACAATGTTCATTGTTAAAAGCGCAATACAAATAAAAAAATGAACTAAATTGATCATTAATTAATGAAACTGTGTGCTTATTGTCAAATTACTGTGGTATGAGGAATAACACATTAATTCACATACTGTTATTGGAAATGTAATCAGTAAGATATAATCAAGTTTTAGAGTAACACCAAGCAACCACCCAGCTTTCCATTATTATTGTTATTATTGTTATAATAAAAATTCTAAGGAGTTTTCTACAGAGGATTGGAGGCCAGAAGCCATGTTCTTCATCTTCCAGTACATCCTCGATGCCGGCAACTTTAATCAGGATTTATTCTTCTTATCTGCCCCTCACACACTGAGCCCTCTATGTTCATAAAGCATGAAGCCATAGTAAAAAAAAAAATCTTGGTTTATACCCTTTTTTTTAATACTGAAAAATGAAATTCTAGCAATTTTCCAATCCTTTCAAGGCAGATAATCAGCCTTCTTCCAGGATATCAGAAGAGCAGTATGTAAGCTCTGAATATGTATTGCTGCAAGAAACTGTACTGTTTGTGTGAATCGGAAAATCAGAAAGAAACCCAAACACTCACAAGGCACCAGAGTTTTGTTAATGGTTTAATCAGTGTGACAGAATCAGCAAAAAAATCTTAATCCTGGAGATTTTACCTCAGAAAGTGTTACACGGCGGTCTCGAACACCAAAGCGCGGCCACACATGAGGAAGCATGGCGTTCATTCATTAGAAACACGCTGCTGAGACCCTTTATATTGGCTTTACTATTAATGTCATGAAATTATGGATGCCAGTTTGCAAGTCCGTGGGAAATAAACGTGAGCACAAAGCACTGTGGGAGTCCAGCAGCTTCTGAAAATCCATACACGTCAACCACCAGTGGTTCACCAACAAATGTACTGTGAACACAATTTATTTGAATCATATCCCACAAATGACCCAAGAATAAAAAAAAAAGTACAGCGTTTACTCCAGAGATTGATTTGAGCCATATTAATTGGAGCGATGATGTTAATGAATATTAACCGCAGAGAAAAACAATTTGTTCTGAGGCTCACACTGGGCTTATGATCATTGCAAAAAGCATAAGAACTCATTAGGTATGGATGATTCTAATTAAAAATCTTCTTCTGTCAAACAGATGTACTCCTCGGACGTTGTTTTGACTGCCGTCATGCTTCGGATCAATCAATTCGCTTATGACATTTTACATTTACGACGTCAAAAGGCCCAACCTTCATTAATTCATCCGGATCAATTTAGAAGCTGCTTTGATATTTGGTATGGCCCAGATCAAAAGGGCAAGAGTGAAAGAGCGTGCACAATAAGAGGCTTCACATGTGGTGATCGGGTTACTTCCGAACGAGCTGCATACAAATGTTAACCCCTTCTAATTTGCCGGGTTTTTGTATTTCCAAATATATTTTTTATTCATTATTTTAAACTAGAGACTCAAACCTGCTCCAGGATGACAATGTCCCTGTACACAAAGCGAACTCCATGAAGATTTGCTTTACAAGTGTTGGATTGGAAGATCTTGTGTGGCCTGCTATAGAGCTCTGACTTCACCCTATTGAACACCATGGTGATGAATTGGAACACTGAGTGCACCCCAGACCTTTTCACCTCACCTACATCAGTACATGACTTTGGTAAGGTTTTTGTCATTGAATGATCACAAGGGTTGCGTTAGGAAGGGCATCCAGCGTAAAAACATGTGCCAAATCAAACATACGGATCATGAATACGGATGATCCACCGTGGCGACCCCTAATGGGAGAAGCCGAAAGAAAGTTTAGTGTATTCATGCAGTGAAGCATTTTGTTTGCTTTACAAAGATTCTATGTTTGCAATGAAAAATAAAAAAAATACAATTTCTTGTACACCATTTTTTTTATTTTAAAGTCATATTAATGAGAAAATCGATTCAGAAATAATAGAGTAGTTGCTGCAAATTTTGGATTCACTGTTCCAGAACAAACGCTCTACAACGAGTTATGTAAGCAACTTGGCCTGATTTGATCTGTGAGAACACTAGAGTGATGATGTTGAAAGTGGAATTAGAATGAACTCTGAAGCTGAGAAAACCGGAACGACTGAAGGGTAAAAGCACTGTTGCATTCTTGGTTATAACTTCTATCCATATAATAATAATAATAATAATAAGAAGAAAAATTATTATTATTAGTAGTAGTACACAATTTATTATTTATTTATTTTTTAGACATGGTTCATTTATCCTTGATTTTTTTTACACGTCTTCTTCTTGTGTTTTTGTTGTTGTTGATGATAATTATAATTATTATTATTATTATTATTATTAATATTATTATAAGCTTTTTACAATTTTCTTTTGAGCAAGCATTTTGTTTAAGCACCATTTCCATCTCCCTCAGACTTTCACACAGCTGATCTTTAAAGTTATCTTTCCGTGTCAAAGACCCACAGAAAATACACACACCAGGAATATAATATGTAAATATGTTAGAGGGATCTAAGAAGAGTCACGCTGTACTGAAGCAGAGAATGGGAGAAAATCATGTATGTAAATGCTTCCCACTTATCTGCGCTCTAATGATGCAGGCTTTAGGAAATCACGGGAATCGTTTTTATGGCTCGTAGACATAATGTGCTTTCCTACAGTATATTTACACTGCAGTGTGGAGGGTTTTTTTGGGAGGGACGACTTGAAAAGGATTTTCAGAACACAACCGAGGCCTGGTTTCAAGCCTGAGTGCTTCACTTGCAAAAGAAAAAAAGATACAGGGAAAGAGAGAGAGAGAGAGAGAGAGAGAGAGAGAAAGATAAAGAGAAAGGCACTTTGCAGAAAGCACACAGATAAAAAAGGAGGACGAACAACACGGTGGTCTGGCGAGAGATGAAATAAAGAAAAAAATGTTTAAAATCAAATAGCCCACCATCGACCGCAGCGTCTCAGCTGAGGAATACAAGCACCAATGCCACAGGATGAAAAAAAAAAGAAGCAGCTCACTGAGCCAAATGATTTATTTACATTCTAATGAGCAAACAACCATTACCAGTTGGCATGACGCAGTGTGCTGATTACTAATCAACAATCATTTGCAGAATCTTTCATAACTTTACACCCACTTGTTATAACCTGGAAGTGAAATGGACTTCAATGGGAAAATACCGAACATGCTGTGGTGTGTGTCGAGGGATCGATATATTTCGCTGAACAAACAAATGAATAAATAAATAGTTAACAGATGAACTCAATTTTCTTCTGTAAAGATTTTTCCATGTGATTTTTTTCAACTCAACTCTTTTCTTAATTTTTTTTTTTTTTAAATACAAAAACAAACAATTATCCTCTTCTCTTGTAATTTGCTTTACACATAATACATTTTTCACGTGTGATTTTTACACACTTCGAATGTCATGTATTGTGGAATATCTGGACACAAATTTATTTAAGAAGCAGGCCGACAAATCCAAATCATAATTCAAATAATTCATAAGCATAAAACTTGCAGAAACCAGAAAGAGGTCAAAAACCAGGTAAACAAAACACAAAACAAAGGCTTCATAATCAGCAGAAAACCAAATTGAGCTGATTGAGGGTCATTTAAACTTAAGGATGTATTGAGTGTGTCCCTGGAAACAGGTGTGACTAATCAGTGTGAGGATGAGAGTGAACGTGCAAGTGTTTATTGGTCGTCCAGAGTGTCAATATTTGAAGGCTGCAGTGTCTGATGGGCATCAGGATTCGAACCCGGTAGTGACCCGACATCTGACAATCTTTAAATGCATGAATTTATTAATGTTCAAAATTGATAAATTCTATTTTCCATTTGACAAAATTAAAAATATTTCATTCACAATACAAACCTCAATTCCAAAATAGGTGGGGACACTGTGTAAAATGCAAATAAAAACAGAATGCAATGATTTGCAAATATCCTATTTACAATAGACAATAAGAAAATGTTAAATCGGAGGAAAAAATTTTAATTTGATGGCTGGAACAGGTCTCAGAAATGTTGGGACAGTGCCAAGTTTATCACTGTGTAGCTGTATGTATGTCTGATACAGGCTTCTAGCTGCTCAACAGTTCTGGGTGTCCTTTGTTGTATTTTTCGTTTCATGATGCACCAAATGTTTCCGAATACTGGAATGATGTATTCTGGGTTCTATTGTGAAAACAATATGGGCTTATGAGGTTTGCAAATCACTGAATTCTGTCCCAACCTTTTTTCTTTTCAGTTTATGTCATGTGTATACTTGAAAATTGGGAGCAGCAAACACATTTTTTACAAACAAATTTGAAAATGATCAAATATAAAATATAATTTTACTGTGCACATTTGTTTACAGATCACTAGTTTTGTTTGCTTTGGAATTTGATGCTGTATTCCTTGAGAAATATGCAATTCTATTAGCATACTGAGTTTTAAATGAACATTAATAGAAGGTGTCAAGATTATGGCCTTGGATTACTATTTCCACCTATAATTGACTGGGTCACATGTCTAATGTGACCCAGACCTAATGATTATTCATCATTAAGGTAAAACAGAATGGAGGCAGAGCCCAGGTTTTGTGAAGTGAAGCTACAGAAATCGTGTACCATTATGAGATACGTTTCAGGAAGTGCATTGGCTGTCATCATGGCTATATTTGTTTGCAGTATACAGTCTCTATATGTCGTGTCATGACCCTTCAGGCGCTCTTCTTCACACTGGTGCTTCTCAAAGAGAAAAATTTAAAGATCTGTCACAATCACAAGACCCAGTTGTGTTTCACAGGGTAATTACTTTGGACACAGGGGCACTGGGTGACTTGCAGGACTTAAATGTAGCTTTTTAACAGCTGTGACATCGCTGTCCTCCATGTCTGGCACGTTTGGCATCAGTGTCCGGTATCTATGGCAACAATCCAGCCTCATTCAGCAGTCAGATGTACTCTGTTCTGGCTTCTGCTGAATACTTTAATACCTACTGCTGGCCTTTTACAGTTACCTCAATACAGGTGTGCTATCTCTTATACGATGAATAAAGCTACAAACACATTTGCAAAAAAGTTGGGGAAAATGTTCAATGTAAATAAAAACTCGAACGCATATTTTATCTGTAATAAAACATAGAAAACATAATTAGTTCCAACTAAGAAAATTTTGAGGAAAAATTCTTTTTTGGGATGGGGACAACAAGATGCTGGAAAAGTAAGGAATATTTGACAACAAATTAGGTTAATTGGAAACAGGTCAGTAATGATAATTGGGTATAAAAAGCATATCTAGGAGACTCTTTCAGAAGTAAAGGTGGCCAGAGGGTCAAAAATGTAAAAAAAAAAAAAAAAAAACGTGTCTACAAACTGTGAAACAATTTCAGAATAATGTTCCTCAGACTTTACAAATCTCATCATCAACAGTACATAATATCATTAAAAGATGATCATTAAAAAATCGCTGTGTGCAAAATCAATATTGAATCTTTGGGCCCTCCGGCAGCACTGCATTAAAAGCAGGCATGCTTCTATAATGGAAATCATTGCATTTGCTTTGAAACACCTCCAGAAATGTCAAACACGGTTTACTGTGTCATTGACAAATGCAGGTTAAAGCTCTATCTTGCAAAGAAGAAGCTATATGTGCACATGATCCAGAAACGATTCTGTTCTCTGGGTCAAAGCTAATTTAATATGGGTTGAGGTAAAGTCGGACCAATCATAATTTTAAATCTTTTTGGAAACCTTGGATGCTGTGTAGTCCAGACGAAATCTGCCTTATCATCAGCACTCAGTTAAACAAACCAGTATCTAATGGTATGGAAGTGCATTAGTGCCTGTAGAAGGGGAATCTTTTATCAGACACAAATAGGATTGCAACATTGCTCTCCCAGACCTCCAGCAACTGATCTCCTCGTTTCCCAGATATATACAGACTGCTATCATACACTATATGCATAGATGTTTGTAGACACCTGACCATAAGATTGGTATGTGTATTCTGAACACCTCATTCTACATTAAGTCTCCCTATGCTCTTCATATAACCTCCACTTATCTGGGAAGATGTTCCAGCAGATTTTGGAGTGTGCTTGTGAAGATTTGTGGAGATTAATTCAGCCACAAGGGTGTTAGTAAAGTCAGGTTCTGATGTAGGTGAGCGAATTCATCCCAAAAAGGTGTTCATTAAGGTTGAGGACAGAGCTCTATAGCTGGCTACACAAGATTTCCACTTCAAATCATCTAAATCATATCCAGGTTTGGTAAAGTGAAGGTAAAATGTAATACTACCACATCCAAATACATTCTATACAAGTGTGTGCCTCCATTTTTATGGTACCAGCTTGAGGAACAACCACAGATGGTTGGAAAAGTCAGATGTCCCAAAATTCGTTTCATAGAGTGTGACATCTTTTGGTGTGTATTGTATATTGTCAATATTCTATTGATATTATGTAGTATATTTGTTGATATATATATTTGTTTTTTTTAATAGCTGTTCATATAAAATACAGTATCATCAATTTCAAACTGTCAAGCAGTGAAGCTGTAACATTCACAGACATGATATTCTATTACATGTAACCATAAACTCAGCGTGGCTTCGTCAGCCCTCGTCTTTGCAGGCCTGCTCATCTGTTTTCCTCCAAATGCACTGGGGAGAGATTAGGCGGCCTGTGACCGTGCTGTGAAGTACATTTTCATGCTGGGCTAATTCTCAATAAATTCACACAGCGCATTAATCTCCAGTGCTGCCAGTACTAAGAAATTGCCTCTCAAGGGCTCCAGTAGAGCTTTTTTTTTTCCAGAACAGAACAAAATCCTTAAAAATCTAGGCTTTATAAAATTCGTGGTTTTACCGGATGACGATGTGCTGCCTTCGAATTTCTTTCAGTACAAGCATAAAGTCATGAGAAGTCATACTGTATATAAATTGCTAACAATTGGGAATATGCTTGGTATTTATTCATTTAGGGTATAAAAATGTAATGGTTATTAAAGTTTTAATTATTCAGGACTAGAAGGGTTGAATAAATACGCACTGGGTAATTGAAAATCAACAGTAGTGGATGAACTATACAATTCCTTTGCTTGAGCAAATCTACAAATCCATTCTCTAAAATCACTGTATTGTAATTAATGTGATTCAATATTGTGTGAGAGTTTGTGTAACGTCAGTGTCTCACTGTGTGTCTGTAACTGTAGAAAATTCTCTCCTTATAATTGTTCACTAAACGGGAAAAGGTTTGTGGATACAAGACCATAAGATTGTCCTTTTTTTGAACATCCCCTTCACATTAATCCCCATTTGCTGTTACAATAACCTCTCTTCTTTTGGGAAGATGTTCCACTACATTTTGGAGTGTGCTTGTGGAGATTTGTACTCATTCAGCCACAAGAGTGTTAGTAAAGTAAGGTACTGATGTAGATGAGGATGAGGAGCTCTGGGGTGCAGTCAATGTTTTAGTTTATCCCATAGTTGTTCTATAAGGTTGAAGTCAGAAGCCACTCCAATCCATGTAAAGCATATCTTCATGGAGCTGGGAATTGTCATGCTTGAACAGGTTTGGGCATCTTAGTTCAAGTGAATGGAAAAATTTAATACTCGAATGCATTCAGTTACTGTAATTGTCTTCTGTTTGTACGTATTAGAAACAAAATGTCTGGTTTAATAGGACCAAACTATATTTGTGGATGAGAGACACATTTCAAAATAGCTGCTAATAGTAAAAATGATTAATTAGGGATTACTACTGATTTATACAAATGATAGAATGTTCTGCATCAAGTTCTATATAATAAACTAGCGAATACTTGCAGTATGCTATCAAATATATGTATCATATATTTCCATGCTTACCATCTTCTCACTCTCTCTCTCTCTCACGCTCTTTTTAATTGTAATCTTTGTTTTGTTATCCGCTTGAAGTCTTGAAGAATAGTTTTTGTTTTTCCAGACACTGTTTTTAAGACGCTATGTTTTCCATAGCGTCTTAAAACGCTATGGAAAACACACTATCTCCGACACAAAAATCAGAGATGTGAACTACATCCAGGAAATGTTCGGTGTTCCCAGACAATCAGTTTAAACATCTCCCTAACCCAGGGGTCACCAACATGGCCTTTTCTACAAATAGCTCACCATAGCGCCACTTACCAGTGAGCTGCATCCCATTTTTTTGTCACACTTGCATTGGTGTGAATTTGAAAATGACAATATTAAATTAAAAACTTAGCGCTAGCGGGTCTCCAAGTAGATATTTGTATGTTACGTAATTGATCATCTGTACAAACATGATGCAGCGTAGTGCATGATTTGTTAAAAAATTGTTAGTGGCTAGTGGAAATGGTAATACTTGCAGAGATTTATAGAAATAAAGTTTTGCATATTGATATTTTTCCTGCCTTGTTAAATCTTTCTTTCAGCTTCTCCCATTAGGGGGCGCCACAGCAGATCATCCACATGTTTGATTTGGCACATGTTTTCACGCTGGATGCCCTTCCTAACGCAACCCCCACCCCATTTATCCAGGCTTGGGACCGGCACTAAGGCTTGTGCAACCCTAATGGCTGGGGGTGGTTCCCTGACCGGGGATAGAACCCGGGCCGCAGCAGTGAAAGCGCCACATCCTAACCACTAGACCACCAGGGAACCACATCCTACCTTGTTAAATCATTGTTGATAATTACTGTAAGAAATCATTAACATGATTAGTGTCTTCATATAGACGAATATCATTAATTATTGATACCAACATATAATTAAAGATAAATCGAGCAAATGTGTTATTTCAGAAGTGTGTATTAAACTGGTAGCCCTTCACATTAATCAGTACCCAAGAAGTAGCTCCCAGTTACAAAAAGTTTGGTGACCCCTGCCCTAACCCATCTCTGAATACATGTAACTTTTCTAGCACTTTGTACGACTCTTGATATGTAAAAGAAATAAAAAAGTTTTTGCTAACTAGCCTGATTAATCTGACCTACCATGCAGAGGGACACCCTCTCTGGAGTTCCACTTCATTAGACACCATCTTCACATGCTTCAATGTGATCATGGCACATTTTTCACCGAAAAAGGAAAAGAAAATTGGCGTGAAGAGGAAATAGAAGAAAAATGAGACCTGGTCAAGCACAGAACCCCCTCTGCCCCACAGGTGTTCTCATCAAGTACATTATATAATTACAAGGTGATCGCCTTTACTCAACTCGCAAATGATTGCTCATCACTTTCTCTTTGTTTCAGGGGGCCACTTTATCACTTCCACTGATAGCTTGCAGTCCCTGAGAGAAGCAGGAAAGGCCTGAGCCTGTGAACTGGTGCATGAATGATAGATAAAAGATGGCTGCATTGTTGCCTGGGGTGCAATCATATGTGCGGGAGTTGCCTTTTTGGGGATGGGATCGGCCTGACAGGTTTCTGTGCTCTCTTTTGCTTTTATGAAGGTTACCATATGGGAAACAGAGAACGTCCTAGATCATCGTCAAAGGACAATTAGGAAAAGCAAGCTCCTACATGCTTGTTGGCAAAGCAAAAAGGTTTTTTCTTCCTCACGGAAGCAATTAGGGGACACGATAAAGTCAGGGTATCTTGTAGCAGCAGGGACAACCACTTGCTACGATGAATAAGTTATGGCTATAAGTGCTACTGCATGGCTTTTCATGCATTGATGATCCAGTTCTTAAAGGTACACAGTCATTTTAAGGTCACAGAGCTACCAAAAGCTGACCAACATGCTGAAAAATCAGTGTGAGTAATACTCCACTGTTGCCTTTATGGAGCATCCCATAATGACCAGCTGTGCTGATGGAATGGTTTACCTCTGCCAGCCTGATGAGCCATTGTGAAATGCTGTATATGTATTTTTTATGATATTGGCCCACATCAACCGCTGACTGACGCCAAGATCCACTCTCTTTCCATTTCAATGTCCCCAGAGATTTGAGAGTAGAAGGCCTTGGGCCAGACGATGTCTAGTTTCATGATTAAATAGCGAGGCTCTGTGACCTTGGCAATGTCTCTCCAGCTATCCGTGCTCCTCCATACCTACAATTTATGATTTTTTTCTTCACATTTTGCAGCTGGGGTCTTTGGCGCTTATCACCAATCTTTCAGTTGACCTCTTGGACAGATTTTGTGAATGTAGGTTTAGCTTCTTTCCCATAGTCTTTTAATGTCAAAATTCTGAACTCAATAGTAAATTCATTGGACATTTCACTTGGACATCAGCGTAGGTATCAGCAATTGTTTTTCCTAAGATTCATTCACAGAAATACAATAATACAAAAAAGAGAATCCAATCTCCTGAACAAGGGTACAACTATTGCACCAACTGGGAAGGTAATTGAGGTCTACAAAAATGTCTGCCGTCACTTTGGTTTTCAAATTCAATAAATTGTCAAATATTTTTTTATAAAATGAAAACTAGAGATCCAGTACCACAAATCCAAATACCAAAAAACAGTGGTTTGAATATTGTAGAAAAGGAGAGAGAATTTATTTAATCTGATCTTGTAACAAATACTATAAATCTTGACATATAACAGATTTGCTTGTAGTGCAGCAGGTCACATGCAGGTCACATAATAACTACAGTAGTACAGTTAAAATGCCCGATTTTAACAATCAATGAGTTGCTCAACAAAGTATAATATATAAATTTCTTGATAGTTGCTTTCATGTCAGTTGTGTAGAAATACTTCACATTGAAGGAAGTATATGACTATATACACAAACACCTACAAACACATACTGTATACATAGTCATATTGTCAGAACAACATAAAGCAATTTACAGAATTTTCTACACCAGATGTTGTATGGATCTCTTTGGCAAGAGTCCTATATTCTGTCTAATGTAACTAGTTTTCAAAATAGCGATGTATTTTTTCCAGATCGCCGACCTACGTTTTATATAACTAATTTTGTAACATTAATATAAGTGTTGTCAGGTTGTTATATTCTTGAAAAAGTTCACAAATTCTGCTGGACATGCTGGCAGAATCTACTGTAAGGCAGGAATGCAGTTAGTCAGAATGGTGTTTCGTTTTGTAAATAATGATTGAGAACAGTCATGTTTCCTGAATGAACAATTTAACATTTTCATTAATATTTTCAGACCCCAGCAGAGGCGCACTACATTGGGAACAGCATGGGGTCTAAACTACAGCATATTAAGCAACTCCATAGAAAAAAAGTGAGGATTTTATGTTAGAGATATACAGATGTGTATAGGTTAGGCTACTGGAGCAGACCACTGAGCCAGCCATTGGGCTTGGATGGCAAAAAAGTTGCTTATGGAACAAATAAGTAAATTTTTTTTGTAAACATAATCTATGGCTAAACAAACAAAAAGTGTAGATGGTTTCAACATATACTGCAAAGACTGGGAGAGGGAAAATGGAGTTGGATAACTTTTGCTTTATATTACATCAAGTTCGCACCAACTTTTTTGTTCAGTCCCTCTGGATTTCATTCCTGGTTCTTACATCTATTCTGAATGTGAAGTTTCCTGGAAAAAAAAAACAAAAAAAAACACGAATATCGAACGTGCCATTCATATCTGTATTTGTATTAGTATAAGGTGATGTGAGTTAACACTTAACAATTATTTTACGCAATAAGAGAAAATTCAAATGAATTTATTATTCCAACTCTATATAATTATTGTATTATCCTGCAATATAATTTCAGGATTGGGAACAGG
This sequence comes from Silurus asotus, assembly GCA_024362625.1. NCBI lineage: Eukaryota > Metazoa > Chordata > Actinopteri > Siluriformes > Siluridae > Silurus > Silurus asotus. The sequence goes on along the minus strand of MU583213.1, from coordinate 1,605,670 downwards.
AACTAGGTTTCCAATAAGTCGCTGCACCATGTCACGTGATCCACATTGACAGCTAATTAGCACTTGCATAAAGACTCCACACCATTACTGTAGTTTCACGTTTGTCTTCCCATTGTTGTTGTTGTTGTTGTTGTTGTTGTTTTCCACAGTCCTCGTCTTCATGCTCTTGTATTCATTATAAATGTTCACACAGTAACAAAGTAATGAAATAATCTGCACTTGCAACCGCCTTATTACATACCAATATTAAAGCTTTGTATATTTTATTTTGTGCATACCATTTCTACCCTAATGGAACTCGCTCCCTTTTCTCATAAATCTCTTTTTTGCACTCTATTCCAATATCCCTCAGACATAAGAGGATAACCAACTCTCACCAATCTGGGCCGGTGCAAGTCGTGAATACGATTCAGCCAATAGTCGAAGGGCTTTTGCACTCGCAAATGGAAACTCTGTGTTTTGATTCACAGCTTTGCCGCATATTGAACCATGTAATGACTGTTCGCTAGTCAGAAATCGTCATGAAGACCGTTTCAGCCGCAGTTCTCCTCACTCTCACTCATCAAATTCGATTCTGTCCGTGGCAGCGGAGTCTCACACCCTCCCTTTGCCATTCATATTCATTTCACATTACATCAGCTGCCATGCCAAGTGCTTCTGCTGCTCTTTATTGGCTGTGACTGGAGGTGAACTTAGGACAGTGCTCAAATTGGAGGGGGGGTGCTGGGGGAATCAGGGACCCCCATGACTTAGGGGGGTCCCCAAGATTATTCTAGTAAAAAAATATATGAATTACACAACAAATGGGGACCATCCCCCATAAGACTTGACTTAATTCGAGCACTGACTTAGGACATACAGTATCATCAGTTCTGTAGACTTTTTTTTATCCCCTGATAGATAGAAACGTCTGAAAATAGCTTGCATTAATGGAGAAGAAACATAAGGAGAATATTTGAGGAAGTATATTTGTCTGTATTGCAAGTTCATTATTATATACATATAATAATATATACATAGAATATACAAATACTTATTCTTTCGGCTGCTCCCATTAGGGGGCGCCACAGTGGGTCATCCGTCTCCATCCCCCCTCTACATCTTCCTCTTTTAAACCAACTACCTGCATGTCTTTCCTCACCACATCCATAAACCTCCTCCTTGGTCTTCCTCTTTTCCTCCTTCCTGGTGGCTCCATCATCAGCATTCTTCTACTGATATACCCCATGTCCCTCCTCTGCACATGTCCAAACCATCTCCCTCACCTTGTCTCCAAAACGTCCTACATGCACTGTCCCTCTAATAAACTCATTTCTAATCCTGTCCATCGTCGTCACTCCCAACGAAAACCTCAACATCTTCATCTCTGCTACCTCCAGCTCCACCTCCTGTCTTTTACTCAATGCCACTGTCTCTAAACCATACAACATCTCAGGTCTCACCACAGTCCTATAAACTTCCCTTTTCCTTTCACTCTGGCAGATACTTTTCTATCACAAATCAAGAATATATAACTACAACCTTTTTAAAAGATTACCCATGATAAATGTCATGAACTGTCTCACTATAATCTATTTCTTGAGTCATAAATGGGTTATGAATGTTCTGTGTGCAATTTACATGCTTTGAGATTACACTCTGCAAGATTTACTACAACCCCATGTTTAGTATTCCAAGTGCACTTACTTGACCCTTGGACTCAAAAGCAGCAATTAAAGGGTAAGTATAAAACACCTGACATTAGTTTTTTACAGTTGATTTTACAGATTATGTATTATAATTAATAAATTATAGAACAAAAAAGAACATATTCAAAGGTAATAGATAATAATAAGCTAAACAAATATTATACTCTATTTTGCTCAAAGGTTGTGGACGCAAACCATTAGATAATAGTATGTGCTTTTTAAGAATCCTATTCCACATTTAGTCCCAATTTGCTCTCATAATAACCTTCACTATTCTAAAAAGATATTTTACAAGATTTTGGAGTGTGAGCAGATTTGTGCTCATTTAGCCACAAAGGTGTTAGTAAAGTCCTGGACCTGAGTGTGGTGAGAAGGTCTGTGGTGCAGTCAACATTCCAACTCATTCCAAATGTGTTCAGTATGGTCGAGGTCAGAGCTTTATTACAGTCTACTCAAAATCTTCCATTCCAACCCATATAAACCATATCTTCATGAAGCTGGCTTTATGTACAGGGGCATTGTCATGCTGGATCAGGTTTGGGTCCACAATTTTAAATCAAGGAAACATTTAATGCCACACAATTTAAAGACTTGTTTGGCTTCAAACAAGAACTACAGGTGGCTGGAAAAGTGAGGTCTTCCAATATCTTTGTCTGTATAGTGTCGGTTTGGTTTTCTGGCAAAACCCTTTACACAGTGAAATTCATCTCACACACACACACTTTATAAAAATATGAACATACATTTTTTTGTTGTTTGTATCTCGATTCTATCATTTTAACCATCAGTTACACCCAAAGGTGAAAATTGCATTTAAAGATTTTATTCCAGCTTTGGTGCGGAAGAATGGTTTTGACAGCCAAGTATCTGAGTATAAACCGAATTGATCAGACTTATGTCTATTTCACTACGGCGTATACAGCAGCTATAAAACCACTTGTTTTCAGCGTGACATCCAACAGGTTCCTTCCAGGAACACAGCCAAGGCAGGAATTCTAAAATAAAAACACATACAAATATATTTACAGTATGTTTATTTAATTTTTTGGACCAAAACTAAAAAAATAAAAAGTATTGGGGCGTCTGACTTTTCCAACCATATGTGGTTCCTCCACTAACTGTTAATACAATGTTGGAGGCACACAAAAATATAGAATGTCTTTGTATGTGGTAGCAGTGAATTTTCAATTTAATTGAATTAGTAGATCCAAACCTAATCCAGCGTGGCAATGCCCCTGTGCCTAAAAGCCAGCTCCATGAAGATATAGTTTACATGGGTTGGAGTAGAAGATCTTGAATGACCTGCTATAGAGCTCTGACTTCAACCCTATTGAACACCTTTGGGATGAACCGGAACGTTAAATGCACTTCAGACCCTCTCACTATTTATCAGTACCCAACTTTAATAACAGCCTTTTGGCTGAGCAGAAATCTCTACAACTACACTCCGACATCTAATGGAACACCTTTCCAAATGTCTGAGGGTTATTTTAACAGCTAATAGAGACTAAATGTAAAATGGAATTTTTACAAAAGGACATTTGAATGTTATGGTCAGGTGTCCCCAAACTTTTGTCATCTTAGTTTTTGTCTGGAAAATAGAATGTCCAAAGAGCTTTTGTCAGGATCAGTGTGTTAGTCAGTTTTCCACACATTAGAGACAGATAAATGAAATCATGCTGTCCATGAGAGAGGAACTGAGAGTGTTACCAGGGAAACACTCGGTGACCTGATCACAGTGTACCATGACACCATCACGGACACATATATTAAGCAAAGCGAATGTTCCTTTATTAGCATTTATTCGGTACCGATATTAAAGTTGCGACTCAATCGTAATCCTCAAAAACAACCAGTTGATCATTTATGAAAATAACTTTTTCTTATTTGCGATTATATGATATTACTGTCATGTAATGAAGGCTGAAGGCAGATGCAAGATAAGTGCAGATAAGTTACTTACAGTGCAAAACACAAAATATATCTAATGAATACATAAAGAATAAAGAATCAAATAACGATAAAGGAAAAAAAAATATACATAACCTGGAATGAGAAAACAGCAGACAGCAACTATTATGTATGAAAAAAACAAGACATATATACGTAGTGTGTTCAGAAAGTATTCGGACCCCCATTTACTTTTTTTTTTTACATTTTTTGTAATTTCTTGCAGCCTCATACTACAGTCATTCAAATGGATTATATTTCTTATTATTCTATACTCAGTGCACCATAATGAGTCCTGGTTGTGCCACGCTTTTTCCATTGGAGAATTATAGAGGCCACTTTGCTGATCTTGGAAATCCTTCATAGATCTGTGCATGGCAACAATCCTGTTTCTGAGCTCTGCAGGCAGTTTATTTGACCTCATGGCTTGTTTTTTGCTTGATATGCACTGTCAGCTGTAAACCCTTCTATAGAAAGGTGGGTGCCTGTCCAAATCATGTAATCAATCATATTTTCCATTGGTAGACTCCAGACAAGGTGTAGAAACATCTCAGCAACAATCAAGAGCTCCTGTTGGACAAGCAAGTCTTATATTGAGATGGCACACCTTACAACTTGCAGGACTTGTAAATAAATGTCTTGGTGCCACATACTATACCACAGAACTTTAGATCTTCAGAGGTCTTGTGGAGTCCATGCTTCACTGAGTCTGGTAGCACAATGGGGGATTAATGGCTTTCATTGTGTCAGAAAAACAACAGTAAGCCCATGGTGCTGGTTGTTTTAAGTTTTAGAACCACAGTGTCTGAGAAAGATAAAGAGGAAAGGAGTTAAAGTGCAAGTTAAAGCCAGACAAAGTGAAACTTTCAAGTAAATCGCCTTGTTTTTACTATGGCAAAATCAATACTGGAAGGTATCTAAAGACATGACTTGGCAGCAAAACCAGATTTGGCTCTTTTTTATTCATTTTCTTTTAATTCTATAAAAAAGTTGCCTTATTGAAATTTGCCAGGTCAAATGCCACACAAGCTTACCACATGACACATGAAGGCGTAATTCGGCAACACGTATAAATGCAACTACTTCAGCAAAATAATAAACATAAGCATTGCATTAACATGTGCCCACGTTTTCATGATCAGTTGATGGAAAAAACAACATTCAGTTATTGAGGTAGACATTCGAAAATTACGTATAATAAAAAATAAAATAAAATAAAATAAAGTATAGTGAAACGTAGCCAGTGATTCACAAGATGAGGCCAGTCTGACCAAACCGATTTTATCCTTTTAGCTCTTCACCACATTTTGCATGCTCTTGCTTAGAAAAAAACAGTCCTGTTTTTCTCAAGCTAATGCACTAGCATAGCTAGCATATTCCCTTTTTGTCGGATTTGCTTTCATATTGTATGAAGAGCTTTTTATGTAGCAAAATTATAGGACATATTTATGGCTCCAGTGTTCAGGTGTATTCCCCATAAAACAGGACTACAGAAGTCCAAGGCTAGTTAAACTATTAGGGATATTTTCAGCAAGACAGTAGGATTACTATCATTAGCAGTAATGAAATAGATGCAGAGTGAAACAGCGGTGCAATAGGGTAGCATTGCCACATCACATCTGAGCTCTAGATACTGTGGGGGTCTAAATTTTCCCCACTACCTCTATACAGACTGCTGTAAATTACCCAGAGGTGCAAACAAGTGGGAACATGTGTGCGTCATAGAGCTAGAAGTAATGGTGCTTCATATATGATTCCAGGCTAGTTTCCTGTTCCTCTGTGACCCTAACCTGTATATATATATATATGACTGATTGAAAACTAGGCTATATCAATAACGAATAAAGTGAGCATAATACGTTAGCATATACAGTACAGTATATTGTGAATGAATAAAAGACAATAATTCTGTGTTGTTGCTGATGCTTTATTGTAAGCAGATTATCATACACTCTTGAGTGAACCAGATTGTCTCTGGGCTTTTTTTTTTCCAAATAAATGCGACACTTGTATTTGTAATAATGTTGACTGGATACAGAGAATGGTGCTTATAGAAAGAATCTGCAAGGTAATATTATGACAAATGAGTACAGTGCAAAGCGAGACACATATACTACTGCTCATTATCAGTGAATGTAAAACCACATGACATGATTCAGAGGTGCGTTGGCAGATGGAAACTGTAGTTCATTGAATAATCCTGATTATCTGTGTTTATATAAAATATGTACAGTATATAGGGTTCTTGGCAAATGTTTTGGATGAGTGTGAATTTTCTTTTATAGTAGGAATGCTTTAAAAAAGTGTTAATAGTTTATTTTGATCAATTACCAAAATAAAGTAAATGAACAGAAGAGAAACCCCAATCAAATCAATATCAGGTGTGACCACCATTTGCCATCAAAATACAATCATTCCTTCTAGGTACACTTACACACAGTTTTTCAAGGAAATCTGCAGGTAGGTTATTCTAAACATTGTGAAAAACTAACCACAGATCTTCTGTGGATGTACACTGCCTCAAATACTTGAAAAGATTTATGAAATCGCTACATGCAATCCCAGACAGACTCAATGATGTCAAGATGAATGGCAAACTACTACTTTATGCTCAAGATTCTTAATGACATTGGCTATATGTTCGGGATTGTTGTTCTGTTCCAGAATACATTTAGGGGCAATCAGACGCCTCTCTGATGGTACTGCATGATGGGGAAGTATCGGAAATGCAGCCCCAAATGTGCAAGCAACCTCCACCATGCTTCACTTTTGTCTATAGACACTCATAAGTATACTACTCTCCAGTCTTTCAGCAAAGAATTTGACTCCTGCTAGCACCAAATATACAATTCTTTGGCTCATCAGTCCAGAGCACTTGCTGCCATTTTTCTGCATCGGTGCATCACTAAGCCTTGTTTCCCTGCCAGAGGTTTGGCTTTTTGACTGCAATTCTTTCATGAAGACCACTTCTCGCAATGTAATTTCTCTTTCACTACACAGCAAATATTGTCTGGAATTGGCTCGAGTATCATGCACTCAAGTTCCCATAAAAATCTGAAAGAAAAGCTTGTTGAGCATTATAGTATTATTTAATGTAGCCATTTATTTTCTTTGTTTAAATTTAGTTTAGTTATTGCATTCAAGCCTCCGTTTTAGAGAAAAATATATAAAAAAAATATCAGCAGAAAAACGACTCACACATTATGTTCAGATCAAATAACACCAGGTTCATGATTGAATAATTCGAATAGACTGGTGTAACTAAAGCATTCAGCTTCAAGGTCCTCTACATTTTATCGAGCACTTGTTCTGGTATTATAAGCATTACATTTCCAATGTAACTGTGAGCTGATATATTTAAGCAGTTCATTGAGAAACAGCTTTATAAATAAAAACGAGCAATAGGATATTCTTTAAAGCAGCCAAAAAAAAGTCATCCGTCTTCCGTTTCTATATAAAACTCCTATAAAAAAATGAATACTGGATTTTTATTAGCAGCTGGTGTACAAATGATTATATATGATATATGGTCTTCATCGTAAGTGTCTCTTTGTGAGCTAACGGGTGTTAAGAAGTCATTGAGGCATTGTGCACAATTTTTAAATAAGGCATTGACCGAGTGGCTCTCGAGAGCTGCACTACATTAACACCACCCCGAATGCTATATTAGTCAAGGAGATTTTTGGAGAGGTGAGAGCAGGCACTGTGACCGTTTAGCGAGAGCAGCATCTGGATGCTGTCGTCACTCTGACTGCAATGAACTCATTATCCACTCTGCACCTCAAGTAGATGGCTTGTGATGCTTGATTAGTCATTAAGATGTTCTCAGATGCTCTTTTCTTCATTAAATATAGTTTTAAAAGAAGATAAAAAAAAAAAACTCATGTTTAATTTATTACTTTATAAGACCTATATGAGTAGAGCACCACCATTTCCTGTTTTATATGTTTTTATTGGGAATAAACCAATTTTTTACCTTTTTAAGTGAGAGGATCGAATCCGAAATGATGCTTGCCAGCATGTGCTTCCTCCAAAATACACCAACCAGCCATAACAACAGAACCACTGACCGGTGAACGGAATTACAGTGGTACCTGTATATTGGTGGAATATACACTAATCAGGCATGACATTAGGACCACCTGCATAATATTGCGTTTTCCCCCTTTTGCTGCCAAAACTGTTCTGGCCCATGGCTTGGACAAAGGCCAAATTTTGATGTCTAGAGCAGTGGTCCCCAACCCCTGGGCCACAGACTGGCACCGGTCCGTGGGTCAATTGGTAACGGGCCGCACAGAAAGAATACATAACTTACAGTATTTTCGTTTTATTTATTATCTGATTCTGAACGATGTTTTATTTTGGAAAATTACCGAATGATCTGTGTATGACTCACTCTTGATGCATGTCACATGCAGATACGGTCACATGTCTTACCTCCATCCGCTACCTTCTTGTAGGGGCTGCTCCGGCCAGTAACAACACAGTGAATTCACGTTTATTATTATATTTTTAAAATACCAGTTTTTATGCAGGTCGTATCTTTTTATTTTGTTGTATTTGTTCGACACCCCTAAATGGCCGGCCTGTAAAAATATTGTCTGCATTAAACTGGTCTGTAAAATATTGTTCGACATTAATCCGGTCCGTAGCGCAAAAAAGGTTGGGGACCGCTGGTCTAGACGACTGGGTCAAAACATCTCCAAAACTGCAGGCTGTTCCTGGTCTGCATTGGTCAGTATCTATCAAAAGTGCTCCAAGGAAATAACTGAGATAGAACATCATCAAAATAAAAGGTCCTGTAGGGTTTTACTGGTGTGCACTAGTTAATGCCTACCACAAGCGGTCCAAGGAAGGACAACCAGTAGACCCACAACAAGATGGGCACCCAATGCCAAAAAATTTATATGTGCTTTTTGAAAAGTCTATTCACATTTAGTGTGGTAGTGATTTACACTCATTCAGCCACAAGGGTGTAAAGTCAGGTACTGGTGTACAAGATTTTCTACTTCAAACCATGTAAACCATATCATAATGAAGCTGGCTTTGTGCACTGGGGCATTGTACAGGTTTGGGTCTCTTAGTTCAAATGATGAGAAAATGTAATTCTACCGCTTTTAAAGACATCTTCAACAATTTTGTGGTAACAGAACCAAATATGTTTGAAAAAGGTGTCAGGTGTCCCAGGACATTTATGTCAACAATGATGAATATTTTTTTGAAAAACAGCCTGACCTGAAATAATTTATTCCCCATACACTAAAGCCAAATATTTTACAACAATTTTTTACTAAAGAACATTTTAGCATTTTTCTTTGCCTGTTTATAGCTTTGTTTAAAATAAAAGAACATCCATGAAACAATTTTTCTTCCTGTTTTCATTTTTGGTATAGCTTTGTTTTTACCTTTTTTTCTCCTCTCTTTTGAAAATAGATAAAAAAAAAAATGAGGGTACTGAGAAACCACAAAACGTAAACCTTGTAGCAGAAAATGTGAACAAACAACTTTACTGCACTAAAATAAAACTGGTAAATCCTTGCAAAACAAATTTTGAGCAAAGTTTACATGGTTCTTCCAATGTTAAATAAACAGTTTGCACATTTTGAAGCTATGAGTGAGCATTATATAATCTCTGTGAAGGAGTTACTATAGAAACACTAAAGTATTAGAACAAGAGATTCATAAATACCTTTGATATGTCCGGAAAAAAAAATTCTAGAATTCTAAAGCACTGCGGTATAACTGTTAATTGTTATTCAGTCCACGAAAAACCTTTGCCACAGGATAATTGGTTCGAATCAGTGTAATTGCAGTGAAATTGTATTGAAATATCTCACTTTGTGGTATAATGCGCACTAAACACCTAAGCATGGTCGTGCCGAATCCGTTCCGTCACAGATGAGGTGGCCGAATTCCAGCACTTCTGTGATTCTCACCTCTCCCATCGAGAGCAATTGCTGGACTTGGCCGTCCGTAAATCCATGGTTCAGGAGCAATAACATAGCAGGTGATACACTGACTGACTGATGCGTATCATACTGAGCTTGGAGATAAGCTCTCCAAGAGAGATGGACTGCATTATGCTTCGAATTTTCACTTCAAAACATCACAAAATGGTGTTAAAAAAAAACCTTTGCTGGAAGGTGTGCAGGTCTGAGACTGACTCGTGAAGACTCCACAGCTGAGAACAGATCAGTCATGCAGCAGGAAGCACAGATTTCTTTTTAGCAGATGATTGCTTCACCGGTTTTAGCAGCATCTTTTGACTGGTACTGTCATTCTGTATTATATCGTCTGTGTGTTGTTGTACTGCTGTATCGTAATGTTCACAGCCTCGTGAGACCAGTTTTATTTCGGTGGCACTTTTAATAAGAAACGCTTTCAGATGAACAGAAATATAGATTTAGATATCGATCCCTAGCAAGGAAAATCAAAGTGGGCAAAGTTATGTGTAATCCGAGAGCACTATATTCAGAATCCCAGAAAGTTCAAGGTTCTAATTCCTAGAATCTTTTCCAAGAAGTTAAAGATCATTCAGTAGTGTAAAGATCATCTGTGAATACATGCAATAAACGCATGCAATACAATAAAATAAAAATCATGGATAGAAATTCCTGAAAAGACTGAAGAAGCTAATGCTATTTGACGTCAAATTGTTACAGTACAGACCAAAAGTTTGGACACACCTTCTTATTCAAAGAGTTTTCTTTATTTTCATGACTATGAAAATTGTAGAGTCACACTGAAGGCATCAAAAATATGAATGAACACGTGGAATTATATATGGAATTATGTACATAACAAAAAAGTGTGAAACAACTGAAAAATGTCATATTGTAGGTTCTTCAAAGTAGCCACCTTTTGCTTTGATTACTGCTTTGCACACTCTCGGCATTCTCTTGATGAGCTTCAAGAGGTAGTCACCTGAAATGGTCTTCCAACAGTCTTGAAGGAGTTCCCCGAGAGATGCTTGGCACTTGTTGGCCCTTTTGCCTTCACTCTGCGGTCCAGCTCACCCCTAAACCATCTCGATTGGGTTCAGGTCCGGTGACTGTGGAGGCCAGGTCATCTGGTGCAGCACCCCATCACTCTCCTTCTTGGTCAAATAGCCCTTCAGTGTGACTCTACAATTTTCATAGTCATAAAAATAAAGAAAACTCTTAGAATAAGAAGGTGTGTCCAAACTTTTGGTCTGTACTGTACAGAGTAGCTATAGTAGATTCTAAATGATAAATACAGAGGTGACACTAATGACATGTGGAAAAGACACCTTGAGACGAGATAAATCCAACTGATTTTCAGAATGGTTTATTCCGATGATCAATCAAGTACATCAAAGTCATGCCTATGTGTTTGTTTCCTTTCAAATTATAGCATAGTAGCAATAGTAGCATTAAAATATTCTAGTAGGAATCCGGTTTATTGAAATATATTGCCTCATAGATAGGTGTCATCTGTTCATTCTGACTATAAGATTTGTATGTGCTTTTTGAACATTCCATTTCACATTCAATCCCCATTTGCTGTTAAAGTGACCTCCACATGATATGCTTATTCAGCGTTTCATTGATGGAGATGCCAAGACACCCTATACACCGCATATGACTGGAAAAGTCAGGAGTCTCAATACTTTTGTCCGTACAGTGGTACCTTTACCTACGAGTGAATTAATGTACAAGTTTTTCGAAGTCACTCGATTTTTTGCTTTGTTACGAGCTCGAGACGCCGCTGCTAGATGGCGAAGCGAAGCCAGAAAGCGAAGACTGTGCCGAAAATTAAGATAAGCAAAGAAGAAAAAGTGAAAAATGTAAAGTTTAGGCATACGTAGTGTACAGAGTTTTCCTTCCGCCTCCGCCTATCGCCTCTTCGTTAGCTCAAGTCGTCTCATCTCCAAGATAATTACCCTATATAAACCCTATATATTATTATATCTTAACATACTCTTTTTATTTTCCTAATTTAATACTATGAAACATAAAAACCGGGTGGCATTTTGACGATTAGAACGGATTAATGCCATTGTAAGTATTTTCAATGGTAAACATTGATTTGATGTGCTAGCAAATTGAGATCAGGCGCGGACACGCAACGAATTAAACTCGTAGGTCATACCACTGTATATTATTATTTTCTGGTATGGTTAAAAAGGATGTGCAGTATGAGCATATAGTAATCCCTATGAAGAGCATACGAAGGACATTAGGATTACAGACGCAGTGCTTAAAGTACATTTCCACATTGCCCAGGTAAGATTATGTACCAAAGCAGGGCTGATACTAATGCTGTTTTTTTTCACCAACAAATCCTAACATTATGGCTACACAAGATCTCTGAGGGTGTGCTGCAATATCAGGCACTAAGATCTTTTATTAGCAGATCCTTGAAGTCCTGTAAGTTAAGAGATGGGACTTCCAGAAATCGAAATTTTTTCCTCCACTGTTACATCTGATCGGTGAAGTCTGTTTGCGGAAATTTGGAAATCCATGCATGAAGATCGACAAACACAGACGGTAAGCTAACGAATGCAAAAGCTCTGTAGTGACTGGCCAGACCGTCCTGTGCATCGCTAATGTACCACAGATGTTGTTTTTTTGCGGAGAGTGAAGGTAGTGCAAATTTTACTCGACATCTAAATACAAAGAACCCTGTTTCGTTGAACGGAGTGCCATGTATCATCTTTGCCTGCAGAACCACAAGAGATATATCCATCTTAGGCTATTGATTTAATTTTTTTATTATATCCCACCTGGCAGCTGTGATACGATCTCACTGGATCCATACACAGAAGTAAATTTGTCAAAGTGGTTCATCTTACAGATTATTCCGTAAGTCTTTAAAAAATAGATGCTTTTTAATTCTACCCGAGGCAAAAAAGAAACCTCATTCCGCACGGCGTAAGGAAGCCGCCATTTTTCCCGGGCGTGTTATAAATATAATTGGAAGCACTGAATATCTGCTTTCTCAGCACGCCTTCCAAAAAAACGCCATACCAATCATGATAATGATGATTACTTTGCTGTTCAGATGCCGATTCAAACCACCGGCGCGATGTTGCCTGCTATATGATGCGTTTTAATGCAGTCGTGAAGACTTCAAAAAGCTTCAGCTATTTCTTTTGTAGCATTACATTTCTGGATTAGGGTTTACTTAGAGATCTGAAAATGATTCAACCAATATCTATTCAAGCCATATACAGTGCAGTCGAAAATCAAAGTATTCACTTTTTATTTATTCTGTTATTCTCAATCGTTCTCTCAGTACACCGTAATGACACAGCAAAAACAGTCTATACAAAAGTCTATACAGTTTTTGATATAAAAAAATAAATAATATTTGACATACATAATAATTCAGATTCTTTACCCAGTTATTAGATCACGTCTTTTTAGGTATGATACAACAAGCTTTTTTTTACACTTGGATTCGGTGATTTTCTGCTATTTTTTATGGCTCAGGTTGGATGAAGATTGTTTGGTAGACAGCCACTTTCAAGTCTCTCCAGAGATGTTCAGTAAGGTTCAAGTCAGTGCTGTTGTCCAGTTCTCCATGTACTTTTCTCCATTCAGTTGTCCACCAATCGTGACCAGTTGCCAAGTCCCTGCTGCTGAAAAACACCTAACAGCATGATGCTGCCACCATCATGCTTCACTTTCGGGTTGGTTTGGGGCAAGTGATGAGTGGTGCCTGGTGTCCTCTAGACATAACGTTTAGAATAGAAAAAAAAAAATAGACAGGCTTAATATTATTTGTTTGCATTATTAAGTAAAGAGATGATTGGAAGGAGCTTTCAGTGTCAGTGCTGTTTTCCACAAGACAATCTTTATGAGAAAGGATTTTGTGAATTTGAAAAAGGAAAAGAAAAAAGCACAACAATCCTTTCTCCTGAGAACTTTCCTGTGGTGGAAAACACCAATGACACTGGAGACTTGAGTATTTTAGTCATCTCTTTACAAAACAACAGCATTGTTTCATTATTTCCAATCATGTTTTTTCTAGTATTTGTAAAAACCTATTTAAGCAACGTGTGAACATGCGATCCTGCTAGAATCACATCCTCACATAACTAGCCAGAACAAAATAACCGCCTAAACAGAACCAAGAATAAATACGGACCTGGTTTCTTTAAAGTGACTTAGACCAGATCTCCATGGTACATTTGATGTTAATTTTTTTAACCAGCCAGACAGGAACACTTTCATTATTATTTTTTCCCCCCTCACTCTTTCTGTGGCACAGGCGTTCAATTATTTCAAAGGCGCAGCAATAACTCCGGGATTGACAGCAATATAAAGAGCAGAACGACCCTGCTTAGGCCTATGAAGGGAAGCAGATTACCTTGACATTATTGAAGGCATTACGTAATTGGAGCGAGCACTTAAATATTTGCCCTTTTATTAAGATCTAGTCTATTCTAGGTCCCATTTAATCTCTGCAGAGATAGACTATTGAATATTCTTATTTTCCCTCTCTCCATCTTTTTTTTTTATATCTATTTTATTTTTTTAGTGCACTACACTGTAAAGCATACCATACTTCTCAATACGGCCAAAAAAGAAGAAAGTGACTGCCAAGGGACTGGTAAATCGCTTTAGCCTTCGAAGACCTTTCGCAAAGTCTTAGAGCAAAAGTGCCAATTTATTAGTTTTAAAGAGCATTGAAGGTGAAAGCTATTTGGAGTCTAATAATGATGATATATATATATATATTTCTGGAGCTCTTTCCCACGTCATAGTCTCATTCTCATAATGACCACCCTGGATGTAAAATAGCGATTTGTCAATGAAACAATAATTCCCCAAAAGGTTTAATTAACAAATGTGTGTACAGCCCGGTGCCTTTAATTTGTTTTATTGAAGATAATTCATCCGGCGTCCAGCGCAAATCACGTTATCTCCTCCCGGTAGATATGTCAAAATAACGGAATGTTCATTGGAATGAAATTTTAGATGCTCGACCCTCCACCCCCTAAGCAAATGTGATTAGCGTTTTTTTTTTTTTTTGTGTCGAAGCTTATTACATTGGAAATGAATTATGGCATTGTGAACTTCTTTGGCTGAGAATACGGTAATACGAGCAAAAAAAGGAGACAGTTTATGTGGGATTCATCACATAAGTCCTCTGGCATCCATCCAGCATTCTTTCTTTATTTTTATTTATTTTGAAATGAGCACCTTCATTCTGGAGGAAAAAATAAAGGTTTTGGATTTGCATTCCATACCATCTGTGCATAACATGTTTAGTTTCGGAGCTTATTATATTCACATAAATGTATTGAAAAGAATATTTCTCAGTGGGTTTTCTCAATTGCAAGGAACTCACAGGGAAATAAACAACAGTAAGGTGTTGTATATTTACTGTGAATCCCAACGTTCATTCCGGTTCCAGTAACAGCACATCTTGAAGGTTTTTTTTCTCTTAACAGTTTTTTCAAAAACCTTCTTTTAACTGTCTTTAGTTAACATTGTGGATGTTAATAAGATTATAAGATACATTTGTGCTGAAGCCTTTCACTTCTTGGATTCTGTTGCAAAGCACTGACATTGGAGAATCATTACAAACTCTCACAGAAAAATCTCACCATATCAATCATTTCTTTAGAAGTTTGTACAGACCTTCTGCCAAACAAGTCCCTGTATAAGCTGTTACTATAGAATATAGATTTGATTACACCATGCTAAATACCAGGTTCTTCTTCACACTGTTACCACAAAGTTGGGGCATTGCATTTCCCCTTCACATGTACTAGAAGACCCAAAGCTGTTCCAGCTTCACAAAGCCAGCTTCATGAAGATATGGTTAACATGGGTTGGAATGGAAGATCTTGAGCAGGTGGTACCTTAGTGTCAAATCATATGTCATGAGTTCAAATCCCAGCCACACCAGGTTCTTGGTCTGCTATAGAGCTCTGACTCAACCCTATTGGAGCATTGACTGCACTTCAGGCCTCCTCACCTACATCAGTACCTGATGTTACTGACACTCTTGTTGCTGAATGAGCACAAATCTCAAAGAGTACACTGCAAAATCTAGTGGAACATCTTCCCAGAAGAGTGGAGGTGATTATAACAGAAAATAGGGAATCAATGGAAAGATAAAACACACATGAATCTTATGGTCATAAGTATCGGGTTGATTTTGACTGCAACAATTTCAGATATTAAATTAGATGTTGCATACGGTTCCCTGGTGGTCTAGTGTTTAGGATGCGGCGCTCTCACTGCTCCGGCCCTGGTCAGGGAACCAACCACTCTTGGTACCGGTCCCAAGTTTGGATAAATGGGGAGGGTTGCATTAGGAAGGGTATACAGTGTAAAAACATGTACCAAATCAAACATGCGAATGATCTGCTGTGGCGCCCCCTAATGGAAGAAGACGAAAGAAATTGGATCTTGAATAGGATGTATATAAGAACGAGCACATTAATATCAATTAAATTTAACACAGCTGTATTTATGGTGCAATGAAGGAAAAAAATCATATTTAGAAAAGAATGGGACGTAGAATTAGACTCGAATAGGAAATTACAACAAGACTAAACCTGCTTTTTTGAGCTCTTCCTAATAAAGTTCCAGTTGCATGACAGTTGGATGTAAAATCTATAAGGATTCATTTGCTCTTTAAATAATCAAAATGTACATGTAATTAGTGGTATAAGCAGAACAATCCACAGCCAAGTGTGTGTAACACTACTCTTAAACCAACAAATAAATGCCACGGCTTTAAAAGGGGAGCTTTTTTTGGCATTCATAATGTTTTTATTTTTACCCTTTTTTTTATGATTTCTTGAATATTAGCCACATATGTTGCAAAAGCTGTGCATGTGCATGTATTTGCATCTGCTACACCAACCTTTTAGTTAATTGCACAGACATGTTTGCATTATTCGTTATTTATGAAAGTGTCAGAAATTACAAATGCAGGCAGATGCAAATGCAGTCGAACAGTTTTAACAGGCAGGAAGAACGTAGGCAAGATGATATCAAACACAAGGACAGAAATGTGGTCACAAAGTAGCGAAACAAAGGATCAAAGTCCTGGTCATTGTCAGCACCACCAGAGTGAGTGAACGAATGACTTCGTAATCGCTGTCACAGGGGTCTGATATCTTTTTTTTATTTCGGAGATGTTTTGATATACCTTGAAAATTCTTATTTCAGTTATCTATAACAATTTACAGGCAAATCTCCTATTACACTCCATTCAACATAAATTCTGCTACAATAATACAACCCCAATTCCGAAACAAATTGGGAGACGGTGCAAAGTGTAAATAAAAACATCAAATTCAGAAATCTATATTTTATTCACAAAAAAACTAAACAAAAACCCATATCAAAAGATCAAACTGACAATATATACAATTTTAAGAAAAAAAAAAAGGTCATTTTGAATTTGATGGCTGAGACACGCCTCAAAAAGTTGGGACAGGGCTATGTTTACCACTGTGTAGCATCACATCTTCTGTCTAGATCAATCTGACAACTGAGAAGACCAGTTGCTGATGTTTTGGGGGCTGAATGTTGTCCCGTATTTGTCTGATACAGGATTCTAGCTGCACAACGGTTCTGGGTGTCCTTTGTTGGACTTTTCGTTTAATGATACGCAAAATCTTTTCAAATGGTGAAAGCTTTAGACTGCAGACATGCATGTTCAGCACACAGACACGAATTGTTGCTATTGTAATAGATGCAGTATGTAGTTAGCGTTGTCTTGCTTAAATATGCAAGAACATATGCATTAAACAATACATTCAATTTCATTCGTGTGACATTTTTGTTTCAGAAAGGTGGTATGCGAGGGAGTGTTGACGATCATGAATATTAATCTATATCACAACTGGGGAGACAATGACCATTTCCTTATTGGGTCTAGGAAGGTGGAATGCCACTGTGGAAACTAAAAGAAAGAATTTGAGGAAACTTTTTGTTTGTTCTTTATTTTCACACAACACACCTTTGTGCTATTCTTGGAAACTCATCAACTGAAGGCACAAATGAACATCACATGCTTGGCATTTCCAATGAGTTTTCTGCATCTGTGAACCATTTTGCAATGCACACATTTCCAGCAACCGGCATATGCAATATTCCTGCCATTTGAGCTCTGCTCAGCTCCTGGAACTGGCACATCATCACCCCTGGACTGTTTTGGTGTCACTTTCTGTGACACACCACCGAGCGCATCAATACGCTCTTCTATAAACTCTTTATACTCATGTTGCTGTATAATTCCTTGTGTATTTGTAAGAGATAGTGGATGTCCAGAAAGTGTAGAAGAAAATTTCTGTACTACTTACTGGATTTGTGCTGTGTGGAGTAGTACTGCAGTATCTGATCAGACAGGTCAACACCCCCCATATGCTGATTCTATGCAGTAACAGGTGTGGGACAAAAAAACCCTATTGTTTTATAAATTGCTCTTTGTGTGTATAATTGCTTACACACAGGCTCAATCATTATTGAGGAACATGAGAGCCATCCATGTTTGTCATTCATGTTTGTCGACTAGCGAGTGTCTCTGTGGCTGATATCTAACAAAATGGACGGATTACTGTAATAGATATATCATCTATAGATCTCTAAACTAAACTAAACTTTCTTTCGGCTTCTTCCATTAGGGGGCGCCACAGCGGATTATCCGCATGTTTGATTTGGCACGTCTTTACGCTGGATGCCCTTCCTAACGCAACCCTCCCCATTTATCCATGCTTGGGACGGCACTAGGAGTGGCTGGTTCCCAGACCGGGGATCGAACCCAGGGCGCAGCGGTGAGAGCGCCATATCCTAATCACTAGACCACCCGGGACCCTGGCTAATCTCATACCAATGATGACAGTAATAGTGAAAGGATTACACCAAAATTTAATCATAGCAGCAAGCCAAATAAAACCTAAGAACTACTGCCCAAACTGTCATAATACAAATCAATACTTTCTGACCAATGCATTTTTTATTAGCATTGTAGCAAAAGTTATGATTATTTATAGATTGTAATAGCGTTTCTTTTACTTTATTAGACCCAAAAGTCACAGCAGATTACATTTCATTATTATATCATCATGCCAATTTATAGCTGCTATAAAGTTTTTGACGTCATTACAGCTTATCACATGCAAAATGGTGCAGAATGTTCTAGCTAGCATATGTTTTATTATATGGTTTATGATGGCTTTTGTGAGATTTGTGACAAGTGTCATAAAGTTTTACTTGAGATTATCATAATTTCTCATAAAAGGTTATGGCTTGTATCGTAATGTGTTATTGCTGAGCCTATAGCAGTGTCGTAATTGGCTTGCTTGCTTGACATCTGTCATTTATCATATCATAGAAAATATTACACAAATTACAGACAAGTACGTAGCAAAATTTCTAACATATTCTGATATATAAACCCAACCATTTTCTTACAATGGATATTTTTACTACACTATACACATAAAGTTTGTAAACACTTGATTATAAGAGCTTTATGAGCATCACAATCCACACGTTGTCCCTATTTGCAGTTATAAAATCCTTCGGGGTAGATTTTTAACTAGAATCCAGACTTTTTTAGTGTTAATAAAGTCAGGGACTGATGTAGGTGACTTGAGGAGGCCTGGGGTGTAGATTGCATTCCAATTCATCCCAAAGAGGTTCAATAGGGTGGACATTAGAGCTCTATAGCAGGCCACTTAAGATCATTCACTTTAACCCATGTAAAGCATATCTTCATGGAGCTGCTTTTGTCATGCTGGAACAGGTTCGTGCCTTCTAGCTCTAGTAAAGAGAATTTATAATGGTTGCGCATCCAAAGACATCCTCGACAGTTGAGTGCCTCCAACTTTGTGGTAATAAGAGGGGGAAGAACCACACATGGCTGGTACAGTCAGGTGTAATAATTATTTTGTCTGTATATTTTGTCCATCTTTAGTTAAATCCTCTACATGTAACCCAGTCTAAATCAATTATTGGGCTTCTTATCATGGTTTCATTGCTCATGACTACATGGCTATTAGAAGGTCTACATTAAAAGGTTAAAAGCTTTTGGTTTTTCCAAGAATTACATAATGTCTAATAATACATGAGATACCAGTGCATGGTACCACTTAGAATCCATGAAGGTTGCTTTGGACTGCAGTAGATATGAACAGCACACTCATGTTTCTCCATGAGTGAACAGTTGATAACTTCAACCAAATAGACGTCATGATAGAACTATAATGAATTTCCTGACAACACAGTGCAGACTTACAGTCAGGAATTTGCAGTTGGATGGGTTCCCTTTTAAGCCTGGTTCTGCTCAATGTTTCTTCCTCATATTGTCTGAGGTAATTTTTTTATTGCCACCACTTTCACTCACTAGGGATTAACTTCAATGTATAAATACATCATTTATCTATTTGATTCTGTAAAGCTGCTTTGTGACAAGGTTTTAAGTGCCATACAAAAAAGCTAAATACACCTTTATTGAACAGAATTGAATAATATTGAAACTTAAGTAAGAATCAAAAAGAAATTTTACCTCCAGATATAAAAAGCACACTCTAGTTAAGTATTTGTTTAAATATGCGTAGCTGTGATGCTACATTTTTTTCCCAATTCAACCTTTAACTGCACCAATATAACAATGAGGTGTCATTATGCTATAATCCAAATAAGCCCTGGAAGTGTCATAGCACAACTATTACATCCACTTGAGGGAAAAGAGTCTCTCTGACAAGTAATATTATTATAAATAAACCGTTTTTCTTATTGGAATACGGTAACGCGAAAACACGTTGGATTGGCCTAATTGCGTCAGCACAATGGTGTTGAGTTTAAGTGTCTATAGAACGATAAAAGACTTGTAGATTTTCTGCTCGTGGACCTTCGGTCTTATTGGCATATTGCACCGCTAAATCTATTACGAGTATGTAGTAATAGTTGGCGAAGCATCTTGGTGATATTTGAGAATGTATGTGCTGCAATATCCATAAATTCAACCGAATTCCATTCGAATGCTTTATTGCTGACACGCAGCACCTTGAAGCCCATCAGGCAGCGCTCCGTTCAGTCGAGCCATTCTGTAGCTGCCATACTTGAATCAGTCCATTTTTTTCATTCGTAGGCCTCTCCGTTTCTCTCATCCCGTCATGATTGCTGTGATCATGGGGAAAAAAGGGCGAGGTTTGCCTTGCTTATTACCCTCTCCACTGGAGCATTTCAAGGATTCATCTTTTAAATTGTACCGCCCTCCATCTCTTCCACTCTTATCACTTACTTGAAGGTCATGAGCGCTTTCACTTTGTCTTGTCACTTTTTTCCTCAGTCTACCCCTCCTTTCCCCCTCCCTCTTCTCCCTCCCAAACCGTTTGCCTTCCCTGATCTCCTGCTGAGTCTCTTAGCATTTTTTTTTGCATAGTTTTTTAACCTGAGCATCAGGATTTGAATAATCAAGCGCTGGTTCATCGGACTGATTGCCAAACCCCTGCCTGTAACCTTTTACAAATAGAACCACTTGCTTGATAACTGGCCAAAAGTAAACGGAATCATAAATTTTGGGTTATTTTGAAGCATGGTAACAAGGTTCTCCAGTTTCCTTTTTTCACTATTTTCTCAATGCTGTTCCATGCTGTTCAAAATGCAATACATTTGAACTTTTAAATTATGCTTTCGATTTGACCAAGCTGTGCTGTCTGTAAGCTTTTCATAAGCATTATTGCATATATTATAAACAGAATGATATTGCGTTCAAATGCTGCACAAGAAAAATCCAATTAAAACAAAAACGAATCATGAGGAGAGGTCGGCCAACCCCGAAGCTAGCTAGCTTGACTCAGCCCGGGAAAGGGTTTGTTCTCCACTTGTTCTCCAGACCAGTGAATACGAGCGGTACCACTGGATAACAGTCTCTGAGGAGAGGTGCAAAATATGAGTCTGCCTCTCTGGAGAGTAGGTTGGATTTTATTAAAATGTTTATGTTTTTGTCATGTTATTAGACAAATATGGGTTCTAAACTGCTAAAGATGATGTAGGTGCACAGTTGTGGTTGTAGTGTAGAGGTTTGGCTTCTTAACTGGGTTTCTTGCATAGTAAAATGGTATTCAACCTCCATATGTGCAATGCGTCTGTCCCTGGTGGTCTAGTGTTTAGGATCCGGCGCTCTCACCGCTGCGGCCCGGGTTTGATCCTTGGTTTAGGGTTGCACAAGCCTTAGTGCCGGTCCCAAGACCGGATTAATGGGGAGGGTTGCGTTAGGAAGGGCATCCGGCGTAAAAACATGTGCCAAATCAAAAATGCGGATGATCCGCTGTGGCGACCCCTAATGGGAGAAGCTGAAAGAAAGTTTTATATGTCAAATGCGCCTCTCTCTAAAATGCCACGTGTTGTTATATTGTGTTTTTGTATTGTATTGATGGGTTCTATAATTGCGACGTGATAGAGGTAGTATTAAGAGGTGGTTTAATTCGGGTAAATCCCCACTGAAGGCCCAAGTACCAAATGCACGCCCGCCACTGGTAATAGTCATAGTCATAGTAGTTGAGGTAGTAATAGTATTAGTAGTAGTAGAAGTAGTAATAGTGGTAGTAGTAGTAGTATTAGTAGTAGTAGTGGTAGTAGTAGTGGTAGTAGTAGTAGTGGTAGTAGTAGTTGTATTAGTAGTAGTAGTGGTATTAGTAGAAGTAGTAGTAGTAGTAGTGGTAGTAGTAGTAGTAGTGGTATTAGTAGTAGTAGAATTAGTAGTAGTAAAAATAGTTGTAGTAGTAGTACTAGTAGTAGTAGTAGTAGTAAAAGTAGTTGTAGTAGTAGTAGTAGTAGTAGTAGTAGTAGTAGTGGTATTAGTAGTAGTAGAAGTAGTAGTAGTAAAAATAGTTGTAGTAGTAGTACTAGTAGTAGTAGTAGTAGTAGTAGAAGTAGTTGTAGTAGTATTAGTAGTAGTAGAAGTAGTAGTATTAGTATTAGTAGTAGTATTAGTAGTAGTAGTATATGGCATTGACTATATTTGCATAATGCATTCACTTCTACTTGATGATCTCAGCTGCATGCCATTTCCAGGAATTGACAGGTTTCTCCATCTCGTCCGAATTGCTCCTCACAGTAGAAATCACAAGGATACAAAACAGCAGCACGCACAGTTACCCTGTCAGATCTATCACATATCCACGGATCCAATCTCTTCTGAAGATGCCAGTGGGGCTCATTGGCATGTAAACGGCAACCACTGATACCTGATTGACTGCAGGTGCCAGCGAAGATGGCACGGCTCTCGAGCAAGCCACTCAGCCCATCAAATTACAGCCACGCGTGTCCCTCGTCGACACTGCTGTTTACGCCGCAGTTGGCTGCCATGTGGATTGCATGCGGTAGTGCCATTTGTGTTATTTGCATCTCTTCTAAAAGTGTACTGCGAAAAACGGAGCTCAGGCACACCGGCTACTATATTCAAGAGTGAAGGGTGATCCTTGTGAGCTTGCTTAACTAGAATAAGGGATGTATTGTTTGGAGTTTATGAATAATAAAGCTTTTTTACATTTTTTCATGTAATTGCATGCAGCACAAATTTCACAGTAAAGCCCTACAATACAATTCCTAAGGGATTGCATCATCAGTGGAAACAAAAGAAGTCCCTCAACTGATTTACTCTTCTGAAGCAAATTGTTTGATTGCCAAAAAAAAATCTTTGTCCCTATGAAATGAAGTATTATGCCAGCCCTTTATTTTTCAGAAATGTCATACTCAGCATCAACAGCCTTGATTATTTCTCACTCGGTACTCCAGACCTTTCGATCACCTTTGAAAAAAAAAAAAAGCCGGAGCTCTCCCCCAGAGGAGCTTCGTCAATGTGATTAGATAAAAAGAAGCGACGAGAGATAACGAAATCCATTCTATGCAGCACTATAATGTGGTGGGAAAAAAACAAAAAACACTGCTTTAATTGTCATTGAATTGTTATTGTCATAATAATGGCTTGTCCCAATTTCTGAGATGACTACAGCCCAGAGGATTTCCGTGTCCTGCAAAGAAGCAATATGAAACAGCTTTGGTTTTTTATGCTGATCTCATGACAGTAACTACTACAGCAGGCTACTTCGACTACGGTCGGAAAACATTTCTACAAAAATTAGATCCCATTCTTTTCATCGCGATAATTTCATCTCGACAGCACTTCCTAGGAAGCTTTCGCTTCTCTTATTGCTCTCGAGATGCGTAATGAATTCTTTTCCGAGTTATTGAGTCGCTCCGATCTCTCAGCGGGTGCCGAGGAAGACAACGGCTTTTGATGAAAGAAACAAAAGAACGCATTTGTGCCAACGCACTCCTAATTTATGATGTTGTGGTAATGGGAATTGCGTCGCCTACGAAGGCCATATTTATTTCTTTATTTCTTTGTAATTTACTTCCTTTTTCCCTTTTTTTTTTAAGTTCCACTTTTACTCTTCATCCCAACAGTACTCTGCTAATGACCTTGAGAACACATAGAAGTATGCATCATTTAGTCACTTTTCAGGACGCGGGCCAGTTACCGGATTAATTTATCACGACCCAATTTAAGTCTTGCCAGCGCTTTGAAGAAGCACTTATTTTTCTGCAACAAAAGCAAATTGAAATGGATCGCTCACCGCAAATATAATTGCTGATACTGAAGTTGGAAAAAAAAAAACTTTCAGACGGCGGGGCATCCTGAAAAATGGAAAACCATTAAGATGACAAGCACTAAGTGACAAGCTGAAAAAAAAAAATTATCTATGCATAGTCGAAATTTTAAACTTCTCTATGATCTATATGAAAGTACTGTGGTCATTAAAAGATCAATAGAAATTAAATACAATTTCTAAGAAAAGTTGGATTTTGCACAATATTTGCTAGTGAAATGGTATATTCTACATGGCACAGCTACCAGAATTGGACCGGCTAGGGAAAAAGTGTGCATCACTAAAACAAGTATGTGGGTGTGAGTTCATTAGTGTAAACTTTATTTTTATATTTGGTCTATGAGAAGGATTCCGAGACTGAAACATGTTTGTGTGTGTGGATTTTTTTCTGTATTCTTTCTGCCCAATATTCTGCAAACGTGTACCGTATTTTTCGGACTATAAGCCGCTACTTTTTTCCTACGTTTTGAACCCCGCAGCTTAAACAACGAAACGGTTTATTTATGAATTTTTCCTAGGTTTTTCCCGGTTTCACAAAAAAACTGAACCCCATAACATTAGACCAATTAAATTTCCGAACGCAAAGATTTTGTATATTGGATCATCTAGAATCTGGAAAACCACAGGCCCTGCTGGCAAATCTGGTAAATGTTTTATTACTTTATTCAATTTGTCAAAATACATTTCCAATTCTTCCTAAATATTTTTAATACTTCATTTTTCACTCCAACTCATGTAAACCATATCTTCAAAGATTTCTGCATCCAAAGACATCTTGTACAACTGTGTGCTTCCATCTTGCATTTAAATTTATCGCATTTTGCAGATGCCCTGAGTGACATACATTTATCTCATTCATACAACTGAGCAGCTATGGGGTTAAGGGCCTTGCTCAGGGGCCCAGGAGTGGCATCTTTGGATGCGTTTAACCAGTAAGTTACCTACTCTAAAGCCATAGTGAGCAGAAAAGCAAGCAACTTTGTATGGTGGTATGAACCACATAAGGCTGGAAAAGTCTCATGTGCCAATATTTTTGTCTATATAGTGTATTTTTCAATAGATTCGAATAGAAACACTCTGTGCTACAAAGTGAGCCATGGCATTTGTGGCAGCATTCACTTTTGCAAACAACACCTGATGATGCATTTCTTTTCTTTTTTTTTCTTATTTTTTAAAGGATTTTTTTTTCCCACATTGCAAATGAACAATTAGCCTTTCAATGTAATTATCACAAATTGTTAGTTAAAATTCATTATCTGTAATTGTCGATTGTGAGCTGGCCACTTTCTCAGCATTCAACAAGTATTTCCGTTGCTGTCCGTTATAATGCCTCTTATTGTCATTTATTTACCAGTCCTAATTTCCCCCTTTTCAGCGACACGAAAAATGAGTCACTACAACATTGTTCTATTCTCTTCATGCCTGCTGTGAGACTACACACATACAGTACAGGTAAGGGCCTAATCATTAGCCCCACCCATAACGACCAGCCGACCATTAGCGACAGCAAACATTAGCCACCTTTCTTACAAGCTTTCATAGCTCATACCTCTGTCTCACCACCAGTGACTGCTAATGGACTTGGCATTTGCAGAGAACCATTCATTTAATATATTTTAATGCCAGCCTGTGAAGGCCTGACACATTCTGAGAGCTATCCCTCTCCCTGAGATACACTTCCACTCCCTGGGTTCTGCAGTGTGCATTTACATATTTATTAAAATCATCACTAAAAAAGTTCATTTAGGTTTGAATGCTATAGTGCACTTTTCAGACTAAAAGAGGAATTTGTGTAATCAGGTTTGTCATGCTAAAGCATACGTGTTGATTTTGTATGTCCGTGACAAAAAACAAACAAACAACCTAACTTGTGTTTTCACAGGAAAACTTGAAAATTGATCCTCAGAATATACATCGCTTTTGACAAACATCTATTCCAATAAAAATAAATAAATAAATAAATACCAATATTACAGGATGATAAGTATTATGTAATCATTAAATTTTTTCATACATCTTATTATTAAATAAACATTATTGTGAAATAAATGTAATGAAATAAATGGCATTATGAAATACCATTTAAAAATAATCTCAATTTAAAATAAATCTCTTTGTAGAATAAAAACCATTGTGAAATTAATAATATTACTAAATGTGATGGTGAAATAAATGTTGTAGTGAAATAAATGCCATTTTGTAACATCATTGTGAAACGAGTCTCATTGTAAAATAAATGTAATGAAATAGATGGCATTATGAAATATAATTTTTAAATAATCTCATTGTAAAATGAAGGTCATTGTGAAATAAATCTCCTTGTAGAATAAATATCATTAATTAATAATATTATAAAATGTGATGTCATTTTAAATAGTTGTCATTATGAAATATCATTAAGAAATAATTACCAGTAATTTCCGGACTTTGAAGCCCACCCTTGTATAAGCCGCAGGTGTAACTGGTGAAATATGTTGTGGCTCCTTTAAGAGCAGAGCGGCATTTTGGGAACAGCAAGTCACTGCATTCTCCCGGTATTACTGCGTGTGTGTGTGTGTGTGTGTGTGTGTGTGTGTGTGCGCGCGCGCGCGCGTGTGTGTGCGTGCGTGAGACTGTGGATTATGTGCTCATTATTTTCTGATGCTTATTTCCAATAAAAATCCATAAATTAGCCGCTTCGCTGTTTAAGCCGCGGGGTTCAAAACGTGGGAAAACAGTAGCAGCTTATATCTGAAAAAATACTGTATAATGAATAAATGTCATTATGAAATATGATTATAATAAATGTAAAAAAAATGTGATTGTGAAACACACATTTTAATTAAATAATGCTATTAAATAAGTCATTGTAAAATAAATGCCATTATGAAATAAATTATGAATTCTTATTGTGAAAACAGTCATAATAAAATGTGATTGTGAAACAGTTTGTATGAAATAAATGTTATTTTTAAATAAATGTCATTTTAAAATATTAATAGAAAATAAGTCTTAGTGTAAAACAGATGTTATTGTGAAATGAATTACTGTCAATATGAAAAAAAAAGAAAAAAACTGTAAAAAGTGACTTTTTTTTTTTTTAGAAATGATGAGCATGATGGAATAATATTTTGTGTGTGT
Source organism: Silurus asotus (assembly GCA_024362625.1). Classification (NCBI taxonomy): domain Eukaryota; kingdom Metazoa; phylum Chordata; class Actinopteri; order Siluriformes; family Siluridae; genus Silurus; species Silurus asotus. The sequence goes on along the minus strand of MU583213.1, from coordinate 1,578,298 downwards.
GTGTGTGTGTGTGTGTAAGTGTGTTAATGTGAATGTGAATGTGAAGTTAATGTTCCTTTTCTGTAAGGGAGGTTTTGAACGCCTAAATGCTGGAATAAAATGAACACGTGTTGTTCACTCTGCTGATAGTTAAAATTCAACACAGCAGCGATTTCCCTTTTTTTTTCCCCGCACGAGCGAGGAAAATAACCTCGAGCTGAGCCTATGAAGCTTTTTGATGCACCTTTTAAAATCGCCTCGTCAAAATTAAACCTTCAGCCCTCAGGAATACAACTTATTCTGTTTCGATCAGTGAAGTGAGGACGTGTTAAATATGGACACTGCATGTTTTCCCTGCCTGATCTACACTTGGAGATCCTAAGCAACCTTAAACACACACACAGACACACACACACACAGACACACACACACACACACACACAGACATATATACAGAGTGAATAAGAGAGAGAGAGCGAGAGAGAGAGAGAGAGAGCGAATCCCCCTGCTGTTGCACTGATGATATGCTCTGATCTCTTGAGCACAGATGACACGGCTCTAATACCTTTTACTTGAAGATAATAATGGCGAGATCACAGCCCGGGTGTGCTGAGATTAAAGCTGACAGTAAGTGTAGGTTCAACCCCCTCTGCGAGCAGCTCCGAGTCGCAGATGCCAAAATGAACGACATAACAGGTCAGAGAGAGCAACAGACGTGAAACTTGCACTGCTCAGGGAATTTTGCATTGTATGATTTAGAAATCTTACATGAAGCTCAGTTTCATGAGGTTAGTTAAAAAATATAGAAACTTGTAATCCTTGGAACATACACAATACAGACAAAGGTTTGTGGACCCCTGATCGTAAGATCTGTATGATCTTTATGAACATACTATTCTACATTTAGTCCTCATTTGCTTGTAAATTAACCTCCACTCTTCTGGGAAGATGTTCCACTAGATTCTGGAGTGGGCTTGTGGAGATTTGTGCCCATTCAGCCACCTTAGTAAAGTCAGGTACTGATTGAGATGAGGTGAGGATGCCTGGGGTGCAGTCAGTGTTCCAATTGATCTCAAAGGTGTTGAATAGCCTTGGGGTCAGAGCTTTACAGCAGACTATTCAAGATCTTCTACTTCAAACTATTTGAGGAATTTCTTCATGGAGCTGACCTTTTTCACAGGGACATTGTCATGCTGGAACAGGATTGGGTCTACAAGTTCAAGGAGAAGAAAATTTTGAATGGCATACAAATGCCCAGGTGCATATGAAACTCTTTCAGACATCCAAACTATAAAAGAACATGGATTTATGTAGTAAACAAAAACGTGTTCAAGAACGTTTTTATATTTTCAATATAGCTTCACACACTCTTGGCATTCTATCAGTCAGCCTCATGTGGTAGTCACCTGAAATGGTTTTTCCAACAATCTTAAGGAGTTCGTAGAGGTGTTGAGTGCTTGTTGGCTGCTTTTCCTTCACTCTTTGGTTTGAGATCTGGTGATTATGGAGACAGGGCATATGATGCATCACAATAGCACTCTGCTTATTGAATAAATAGCTTTTACATAACCTGGAGGTGTGTTTGGTGTATGGTGTCTTGGCAAAATTCAACACATTTGCTTGTTGGAAAACAAATCATGCCCAACTAATTACAAACCAGATGGGATAGCATGTCGCTGCTAAATATTGCGGTAGTCATGCTGGTAAACTGTGCCTTCAACTTTGACTAAATCACAAACAGTGTCACCAGCAAAGCTCCCCCACACCATCACACCTCCTGCTCCATGTTTCACAGTGGAAACCACACATTTGGTAACATTGGTTTTTGGTTAAAACCAAAAATCTTCAGACCAAATGAGAGTTTTATACTTATCTAATATCCATTCATTGTATTTCTTGACCAAGCATGTCTCTTCTGCTTGTTGTTCGTCCAATGGTTTGTTTGCCGCAACCATGAAGCCCTTACTCATGCAGTCTCCTCTAAGCAATGAATGTTGAAATTCGTCTGCCATTTGAGAAGCATTTATGTAAAGTGTCTGTGGCTTGTAATTTTAATTAATTTAACCTCTGCAGCAGATGTAGCTCTTGATCTTCCTTTATTGGGGCAGTCCTAATGGGAGCCTGTTTCATCATAGCGTTTGATGGTTTTGGCAACTGCACTTGGGGATGCATTTAAAGTTCTGGAGATTTTTCAGACTGACTGACCTTCATTTCTTAAAGTTATGATGGACTGTCTTTTCTCTTTTCTTACTGAGTGTTTCTTTCCTTCAAATGGATTTGCACAGTAGTTATAAAAGCACTTATATTGACTTTATTCACTCTTTACTCTGATGGTCTAAATCACATTAAGAAGGCAAAAATGGTCACACATGAACTCTGAGAAAGTGCCTTTCCAGGTGACTACCTTGTCAATGTGATAAGTGAATGCCATGAGTGTGCCATTAAGGCTTTGGACAATCTAAAATACAAGACAATTTGTTAACATAATTTCATCCATGTTCTATCATAATGTGGATGTCTTCAGTATTAAATTGTAATGTTGAAAATAATAAAATATAGAAAACACACTGAAGGAGTGTGTGGTGTGTCCAACTTTTGACTGGTACTATATATACATAATATATTATATAATATATATAAACAAATATAATCTATCTATTGAATCTAACCCTCAGTGTAGGTCCCACTGTGCACTGCATATATAATCATAATCAAATGATCGTTCTACAAGTCATTACACATTATAAGAAATGATCGTTTGCAGACAGATAGTTCGGTGTCGCCTTCGCGAAATCTATTCATAAAAACATGAACTGAGCTTAATGCAGCATCACATTTATCCAATTATAGAGACATTAGTGTGGAAGTGTGTATTGACTGCTGGCAGAAAAGGTCCAATTCAGCAGTTAATAGTAAAGAAAGAAAAATCAGACTGGTGTAAATACATTTATAGTGCAACATTATAGAATATTATTTCGTTTTATTCATTAATATATCTTGGAATTCCACTTGGGAAATTGTGAACAAGACAAAGAATGTTATTTTTGGAGCTAGAAAATTTTAATCACCCAAAAATTGTATCCCAGCGTATTGATCCAATTTGTATCAGCAAACTGATCGCAGATTGTGATTTGAGAATAGCCTGCAAAACACCATACTTGTGACACAAGCCAATATTTACATCAATATTTTGTCTTTTCAGAATGGAAAAAATTCACAATATACACAGAGAGACGATCGATTAAATATGATGTACCGTAATTTCCAGACTATAAAGCGCACCCATATATAAGCCGCACCAACTAAATTTTACAAATATTTTTTACATAAATAATTCGCACCTGTCTATAAGCCGCAGGTGTTTACACTCATGTACTTTACACAGGCTTTAACGAAAGACACGTTACACACGGTGTAACAGGTGAAATATGTTGTGCTTCCTTTAGGAGCATATTGGTATTTTGGGAAAAGACCGGCACAGCATTTTTCCGGTATTACTGCGCGTGTGTGTAAGACTGAGGAATATGTCCTTATTATTTTCTGATGCTCATTTCTAAGTTTCTTTGACTAAAAATAAAAAAGCACGAGTTTTGAAAAGCTGTCTGTGCTTATATAATTTCTGTTGCAACTGGAGTTAGTGAGCTCTCCCTTCACCCAGACTCAACGCATTACAACGGCTTGTATCTAAACAGTAGCCGACCAAGAAAGTCATTGTTCACTGTTTCCTCCTTCCTTTCACAACTATTTCTCTCGGGAGTTTTTAACCTTTGGCATCATCGTGCGTTTAAAAAAAACGTTTTTTCTCCCGATGCCGTGCAGCTTAGAACACAGGTGAGGTGCGGTTTTTCGTTTCCGTTCGGAAATTTCATTGGTCTAATGTTACGGGGGTTCAGTTATTTGGCTTGAAGTTTGTGAAACCGGGAAAAACCCAGGAAAAAATCATAAATTAGTAGTTTCGTCGTTTAAGCCGCGGGGTTCAAAACGGGGGAAAAAGGTAGCGGCTTATAGTCTGAAAAATACTGTAAACAACCTCATTTTTTAAATCGAGGATTGGAAAAAGAAATGGAAACCTCCGCCCGATCAGAGCACGCTTATACGGTATTTTCTGTAAGTAATTTCCGCTCATGCACATCAAGACTTTCAGCACATATCAAAACACCACTGAGTATCTGTAAAGACCTGAGAGGCCCTGACGTTTCAGTGATGCCAGGAAGACTAATGCTCCTGTCAGGCGGCTCCCTCGAGTCTTTCCCGGATGAGTCTTAGACATGCCAGTGGGTATGGAAAGCTGCAAGCGCTCTAAAGTTCGTCTAAAGAAACACCTGCGAGGAAGATAGTTGTGCCATCCTTTCCTATAGGATGTACTTTAAGTTTAAAATTTGGAAAGTAAAAATCGATATTTTTGAACGAATCTGATGTGTCTACACCAATCCAGATGTGCTCATATTTTCAAGCCACTATGGCATTTAAGGTTTTCAAAAGACACCTTTCCTGAAAATGCTTCTTTTTTTTTTCTTTTTTCAGTGCAGCACTCAGATCAAATATAAATAAAATTCCTCCAGCAGAAAAGCCAATTCAGTGAAGGGCAAAGAAGCAAGACAGAACCAGAGCCAGTAGAAAATGAGATGGTGAGACTCTTCCATGGCAGTGTGTTTAACTTTGTGTGCTCACTCTGTGCTAAATGTTTTACTGTAGTACCCTTCTTTAGCTGTCCTCCTATAGGTAGAACCTTGTGGCTATTATCGGTACAAGTTTGACAAGAATTGACCAATAGGAAGGCACGAAGTTAGCAAAAGAGACGACGCGTTTGATTTTAAAGCAGTATCCCTTGTGCGCTCAATTCTTTCCATCAGGTTCACCAAAGATTTGTTCAGATCCGTTCGATGATTCGCTCAGTGGCGCTTTTACTAAGTTACATCAGTGCAGCCAGTTTGGGAGACTCGAGTGAGTAAATTCAATTGCATATATAGTTTTCAATGGCTTGATAATAAGTAAAAAAAAAAATCAGTCATTTTAACACATACAGCATCGAGGGTTATGCTGTGAAGGAAAAGATGGAATACACAGATCCCATGTATATCAGCCAAGCAGACATCGATGAGCCCGCAGATCCTCGTTTATTCACCCAAGTGGGTCGGTTTATCCACCAACGCCGATTGTGGTGTTTTATAAATGTACAGACATGGTGTTTAATAACTACTTTTGTCTTAAATTCCAACAAAAAAATATTTTGTTTTCCTATAGTTGGAAAATTAAAATTTAAATCAACAATTAGTCAGCATCAGGTTTATTCTGTAAATTCCTCATTAATCATATTCATAAATCAGAATTATACTTTGTGCACCACACTGCCACAGTGCTACATGCTCTTCATAGCATAGCTTCACCCACCTTTCTTTGCTTGTTGGAAAATACTTGGAAAAAAAATACAGATTCACTTGGAAAAGAAACATCGCTTGTGTCATCGTTTTGGCTCATTCTAATTTGCTCGTTGGGGTTGGTTTGTTGTGTTTTCATCTTTATCCTAGCTCCCTTGGCTTGAGAACATGTTGTGTGCACAATTAGGTGTGGGTGTTCCTTATGTCTAGGCACAATAGGTTGGAATGGTAAATCCCCTTGTGTTTCTTGTTAGCTTTGTTAGCTTCGATGTTGCTTTGTTAGCTTCGATGTTGCTTTGTTAGCTTCGATGTTGCATTGATTGGATTGATACATCCCAGTGTAGTCCTTTTTGCGATGTTTTTTTTACCCTTGAGCACTGTCTTTCTCCCATGTAGGCGAGACTAGGTCAGTCTGGTGCTTGTTCGTTCTCTCAACAATGTAAGGATTTTAACTAAAGCACATTTATTAAATTCCTTTCATTCTAGCCACATGCATTTTAACAATGCGCTGCTGACACATTTTTGGATAATTGGAGGTGTTGCTGCTGTATGGAAATGAAGGTATGTGTGAAGTAAATCTGCCAGCCAAAGCATTATTTGGAGATGAGTAGTCTTTCTGGGTAATTATGCTTAATCTGTGTGTGTCTGCCCTTTTTATTGCCATCTTGTAGTCTTGGCGTCTTAATTAATGAATTAATGAATTTAATAAAGGCCACTAGTAATTGAACCGATGCCTCTAGTGCTGATTGAGTTTGCTTGCTGCTAGCTACAAATCTATTGCTCCTTCTCCCTCGCTCTAGATCTAACATCTAACGGTTTGAACAAATAAATGAATAGTTATGAAGTGTTCACTGGGAGATTTAGGACATGGTGGCCAATGCACACTTAGTGCCGGTCCCAACCCCGGATAAATGGGGAGGGTTGTGTTAGGGAAGGGCATCCAGCGTAAAACGTGCCAATCAAATATGTGGATCACGAATACGGATGATCTGCTGTGGGGACCCCTGGGAGAAGCCGAAAGAAAAAATTAGAGAGGGAGATGGATTTACTACAACAACCTCCTCCAGTGCAACTTCCATTTATCATATTCTTACAACTGAGCAGCTATGGGGTTAAAGGCCTTGTTTAGGGACCCAGGAGTGGCACCTTGGTGTGGCTTAACTTTAAACTCACAACATTTAGATCCAAAGTCCAATGCCTTAGCCTCTAAACTACCTTTTCCCAATAAAACAATTTCAATGGGTCAATAAATAATACATAAATACATTTTGAATAAATAAATAAATACGATTAACAGATTAAATAAAGAAATCACCATTCTTTGAAGCCTTGGTGAGCAGAAAAAGCAATACTGGAATGTAGGGCATGGCAACCGTTTAGTCAGATAGGCTACAAGAGCAGAAATCAGCATCAGGTTCACTAATTTCAACCAAGTCTGAGGCTACTATGAGCACAAATTCACTAGAACTGGGCAAAATGGAAAAAGACTGGGCAATTGATTGGCAATTGTCTTTTCAAATCCTTACCCATCTAGTTTTACTTGAAAATTCCCATCATTGATTCATACAACAGCACACCCCGTAATGTTGTATTTCCCAACTCGGGATAGTCTACATATTATATACTTATCATTACTGGTTTTATTGCCCCATTGAAATTAAATATTCCCTTAATGCATTGTAACTTCATCACAGCTGACACATAATGTTACAATAATTCTCCTTCAGCCAAATTATAATGATCACAGCACCATCATGCTTTTTTTTTTTGTTGTTGATGCAGAACTTATCCGTTTTCATGAATACTAATAACCTGTCTATGTATGTATTGTTATTCTGCTCTAGCAAATGCTGTCACACCTCATGGCTTATATTCTAAACAGATTTTCAATCTCGGCTGAATACATTAAACGCGCAAAACATTTTATATGGGGGCGCACAACGCTCTAAACTGCACGAGAGTGGAAGACATAATTTGATTATGCTTATAATCGGGATAGATAGACAACGATGCGCAGTGTGCACAACCTTCACCTTGAGACACTGTTGATTCGGAGTTATAGACCATCTGGGATACGTTTGAATGCACTGTGGCTTGAAGACATATATAAAAAAAAGCTTAGCAAGAGGATTGGAGTGTGCTGCAGGTCAAATACAGCAGTCCAAATGATGGGCAAGGAAGAAAGGAAGGTAAATAAAACTGGGTTTATATTAAGGGTAGCTACAGTGGCTTTCCATAAGTTCGCTTTGGTCTTTTTATTTGCTGTGCCGAATGAAAAAGTAAAGAGACCTCAATTCTCATTAGATACAAACTATTCATGACTGTGTCTATATCTGCAAAAGGCTATTTTGATATTGCAAATTTGATTTCATACATAAACTGCAATATATAATTCAAGTAGCATTTAACAAACTTAGTACTTTTTATTGTAAGCTCTTGTCTCTTGAAAAAAAACCCAAATCTGTAAAATTTTTCTTCACCGTTTTCTTTCAAATAGCATGCCCATTCACTACGCCAAGTGACCCCTTGATATGAATGCCTTGGTGTCAATGTGTGTATGCATGATGCCCTGTGATGGAATGGCATCCCATTCGATGTTCTGCTTCAGATTCACGATGATCCTGACCAGTAAAAAAGCTTCGATGTCAGCTAAATAATAGAAAGGTTCGAAGTTGAATGACATTGAGTGGAATGGGATGGGATTGAATGGGATGGAATGAAAATAAGTGGAGGGTAAGGAAAGGAAATGGATTTGAAGTGGAGTGGAGTGGAGTAGAGTAGAGTGGAGTGGAGTGGAGTGGAGTAAAATGAAATGAAATGGCATGGAATAGAAAGGTTTTTTTTTTATATGTAACAAAGTGCTAAGTTAAGTACATAGTAAGGATGTACCATGTTTAACTATGTAAGTGCTAAGATAGATAAGAACCTTGATGAATGGAGGGTGTAGTTGATCAATTTTAGGGGACAAGAGAAATCAAGGTGCAAAGCATGCGAAGATTGATGTGTATTAAGGCAGGTGGGTAAGCAAAATTCTGTATTTTATATCGTATAAACAAAGCTACAAGAATTTAATGGAAAGAATTTTGGAATAGTGTATTTTTTTGAGAGAACTTGAACAAGATGAATGGGTAAAAAATGGGCAGAATCTCCTGCAGAGACGAAACAAGCATGATTGAGTCAGCAATGCAAGGCAAAAAGGACAGTTGGATTCTCCATGGTAGCCCCAAGTGTAAGGCGGGTGTAAGGGTGAGATCTCAGTGTCCTTAGAGATGGATGTCCAGTGATAAAGTTTCATTTAATGAGCTGCCATCCAAGATGACTATATCTGTCTGCTAGATATACAAAGAACTGCTTGATATACTGCAAAACGAGGACGTAAAGGAAAACATTGAATGGCTGGAAATTCCAGGCACATCTTTATTAAGGGAGAAGTGAATCACTGAGCCTTGAGGGACACCAGTGGAGGATCATGTTACATGATATGACCATCTTTCCAGGTAAGTCACGACTCAAGAGGATGGACAAGTGTTTTGTACAGTGTGTGTCTATGTCAAAAGTATTGTTCTGAGAGCTGTTAGCTGTAGTAGTGACGTTAGGGTTCTCCTAATATGCAACTGGGAATAATCATATTCTCATTTCACCTTAAACTAGAAGATTTCATGTGGAGCTTGTCACAGAGCCATTTAATCTTTAACAGATCCTTGAAACTATTTCCTCCTTTAGTTTAGAGGCTATTAGCTAAGAAAAATCTAATTGTGTAAACTACTGGTGCAAAGAATAACACCATTTCTATTCACTTCTAAGTTTAATATAGAAATATAATATATATTATATAATATAGTATATACAATATATACACTGTGTGTTGTTTTCTCATAATAAATCAGGGTTAGAAAGTCTGAATTCACTATAAAGAACAGTGTTTTATTACACGCTATGAAAGATGAACCCACGGTTTCCCTCGATTTTATATTGTTCAATATTACACGGTTTAAAACAGAGAGAAAATCCATTTGTAGCTGTTGGTGGGATACTTGTGTTGAAGAGTGAAATGTATCTGAATATATTCTTTTTTCTGCTTCCCATTATTGCTTCAGAGAATTCTTGTAACACTATACACCATAACAGTCTATTCAAGGATTGGATTTCGCTTCACTTGCTTTACTTTTTATCGTCACATAGAAGAATATTAATGTGATGAACACCATGGAGGGTTCTTGTAACAGAGAAGGGCAAAACAATTTGCAGTAATGTTCCAAAGAACAAAAATTGCAACATCATAAGCAGACTTCCCAATCATGGGTTTTTAGTACATCAAGGCTTTTTCAGCGGGGATGCTTAAGGAAAAATAAAAGCAGCAATCAAGTCATTCGAGGGGTAAAAAAAAAAAAAAGGAAGAAAATACATAAAAACAATTCATTTTACTGGGAAAGGAGATACAGTGAGATCTAGTGGTTTCTTTTTAACCCACAAACTTCAATACATGTCATTTTTTATTCTAATAATGTTGCTAGCTTATTGCGCAAAACGATCTAGCTAGTTTTAAACTACCCACAGCCAAGAATAAGGTCTTGAATGCAAATGAAAACGAAGATCACATGCTCTAAACAAACACCTTTAATAAACACCTCACTTTTTTGACATTGGATCAAAAACTCTAGCCAATAACAACTTTCGGATTATATCCAGTATTCCTTATTTATTGGCCGCTGACTACAAGATTTCTATGTCCTTTTTGAACATCCCATTCCACATTTAGTCCCAATTTGCTATTATAATAACCTCCACACTTCTAGGAAGATGTTCCATTAGATTTTGGAGTGTTTTTGTGCGGATTTGTGATTCAGCCACAAGGGTGTTAGTAAAGCAAATAATGATTCATTAAAAAAGGTCTTCAACAGGGGAAGAGGTCAGAGCTCTATAGCAGGTCACTCAAGATCTGTGAAGCTGGCTTTGTGTACAGGGGTATTGCCATGCTGGAACAGGATTTGGATTTCCTAGTTCAAGTGTAGGAAAAATTTAATTTAAAGACACTATACAATTGTGTGCCTACAAAAAGTTGTGGCAGAACCACATATGGCTGGAAAAGTCAGGTGTCCTAATTCTTTTGTCAGTATAGTGTATTATGTTTTGAATCCAGTGTAATATGTCTAATATGCTATGTCTAATAATAACTCGTTTTTCCATCTGTATGACGGCTTTGATGAATCGATGGTAGAAAGAGTACATTCTTTGCAGGAAAGCAAAAAAAAAAGGTTATTTTTTTCCGGATTGCTAAAGTTTGATCAGTGTCATCGCTATGGTGCAAATTAGAATATTATGTTGTCATATACTGCTATGAGACAATGAACTGTACATACAGGGAGTAATAGAGGGCACGTTTGATTGAAAAGGTGTTATACCACAACGCTGACATCGGCAAAAATTAAATGACCTCCAAAAGTAGCCTGCTGACGTTTGCTGGATAAAAAAAAAAAATCGACTCGTTCACGTAGGGTTCCGTTTTCTTATCCTAATCCACCATAGACAATTTAAAGATCCTAAAGACTGCGTAAAAGTGCTGAAATCCTCATATTTCTGTCAAACTCAGAGCTTCTGACAGCTTTTCTGTGGCTCGGCTTAAGCCATTAATCCAGTAATAATTCTTTCAGTGTTAATAGTATATAATGCTCTTATGTCAAAATCTGTTACGTAGCCACTTTATTTGCCATCACAATATAATGAAACACATTTGTAATGTTTAATTTGGATTTATCTTCTAGGTTGTTTTATCCTTTAGGATAATTACTCAACACTGTGGAGTTTTTAACCTGGTTACAAAGTTATTATGTAGAACATCAGCATTCAACGTGAGCGACCAAAATACAAAAAAATAAAAAGGGTTTGAAATCAATTCTGTAATAAAGAAGCAATCAAGCTGCTTGGAATCGTGCACGGTAAATCATCCCACTTGATTGAAAGTGCAACTTTTTTAAAAAAAAAAGAAAATAAGCCAAAAAGAGAAGAGATTGAAGCCAATTATACAGTTTACTCACACTGATGGACTGGACCAGGATTTTTGCACCTTCCCGGGCTGTCACAGCGATCCAAGGGAACGTATGGGAACCATGGAAACTGAAGCTCTTTGGTTTGAGCCATGCACAAGAACACACAACACACATACACATATACACACTCGAGCACAGCACAAACACTTCACTTAAAAAAAATCCATATTAGACACTTCATAAAGCATCTACAGCCTGTCATGATGCTGGAAATAGCTTTACATACAGAAAAATAAATAATAATAAATAAATAGATTTTTATATATATATATAAAATTATACTGCATACTTTGCCCAGCTTCACACTTTAAAAGTAGGTCACAGTGGGCATGTCTGTTTTATGAGCTTCATATTATGCTTCATTAGTGTTCGCTTATCCAATTACATCAGATTGCAACATCATCCATTGTGGAGCACCGGAGCCAGAGCGACGACTGCAATAGTGATTACCGCTGATTAATGCATCTAATTAGAAAGGGTGGAAGTTTCTATCCACAGCTCTACTGTGTGGGTTTTTTTTTTTTTTATCCCCTTGCTACCTGTGTAGCAACATCCGGTGTTGCTGTTATAAATCTGATCCGTAATTGGCTGCTATGGATCCTGAGTGTCAATTCATTAATGCCTTTTAAAGTTAAAGTTATACTGCTAAATACGTAAACAAAGATCTACAAAGTAACTAAAGCAGGAAGCACTTACAGCTAACATTGGCTGTATATTATATAGTAGTTTGGTATCATTATATTATCTGGATCTTTCTACAGACTCTTATTATATAGCTGTATTCTGCCATTATAGACTTCTCAGGGGAGTCTTCCTGAAGGGCTGGGTAATGGTTTTTAGCTTTCTAAAGACGATTTAATTGGAATGTTTTGCAATGAGAAAACCAACTGGGTTCAACACGTTTAAATGTTGTACTCCTGGGTGAGTCCTATACACTAGGTACATGCCCAAACACTAGAAAAATATATAGCACCAGACAGGTAAACCTTTTTTAAAAAAAAAAGCAAATATAATACTTCCTTGTTCATTGTAAATCCTAAACTGTAATGTCCAAGCCAAGCTATTCCAATGACAATGGCAAAGCTGCTGGAAGTTCAAGCCAGATGTTGCTATTTGCCAGATATATGTGATGTTTCTTTGATTTGGTAGATGTTGCATAATTCTGCATAGTCAACTCACTGCTCCATTAAGCTCCAATTCAAAATGGCTGAAAGCTAAAAGAGTGCTCGGGACTTCCTATAGTAAAAAGAAGGCAAAAGAGAGTTCATTAAAGGATTTTAAATTTGGCAAGATCTTGTTCCCTTTAATCAAATTTAGCTTGAGGCTATGCTGTTATTAATGTCATGTAGCCCCACTAAATCCTGTGGGCATTTGCTGCTCCTGTTAATGACATAAATGCAGCAGAAGACATGTTTAACAAGAATAAGTACCCGCAAAAAAGTCACCTGGATAATACAGTATTTGACTTTGGTGGTGTATATGGGAAGTGACAGTTTAGTGGATAAGATGTTGGATTTCTGATCATAAGGATGGAAATTCCAATACTGCCAAAATGTCACTGCTGGGTTCTTTAGCAAGACCCTTAACCCTCAACTGCTCAGCTTTATAAATTAAATGATTGTATGAGTAAATCACTTTGGATAGGGGAATTCGCCAAATGCTATGAGTCTGATTGATGAAATTTGTTTTAAATATAAATAAAATATGTATTAATAGTAGTAGGGTGTTGAGTAAAGCCAAATTAGACTTCTTGTACAATCTCTTTTACCTGATCCACACATACAGTAGTGGCAGCTTCAGGGTTTAGTCCTGAGCTGTAGGTATTGCCTCACTGCCTGCTTTCACAATGACTTCCTGTGTGTCTTTTAGATAATTCCAAACTTCTAAAAAAAATGCTTTTAGGTCAATCGCTAGGCCTTTTCTATAATGCCTGTATGGGTGATGTACTGTGATGGACCATTGTCTTGTACAAGGTGTTTTCCTGTCATCTATATAGTGTTTTGAATGTAACCATGATAACATGTGACAGTTTCAGTGGGTAATACCGGATTTGCTTCATTTCATATGTCCTGAGATTTCCCCCCCCTCCTGAAATAAAAAACAGCACACGCATGATGTTGTTCATCTCCGTCTGGGCTTTAGCAATCTGCATATTTTCATACAAATTGACTGCAAGTTCTTACAGGCTTCTAAAGCGGATCATTAGCCGCAGCCTCGCTTCTTTTCACAGACTTATAGACAATATATCCTCTGTCTGATCCTTCATATCCTGCTCATCTTTCTTCAAGGATGAAAAACCAGACTATCAAAATAAAAATTCTAGACAAAAGGTTGAGCTGCAAATCCAATCAGTACACATCGGGACAATATCTTATTTTTTTTTGTCATACTGTATAGAAATACTTTTAATTTACATTCAGGTGCCGGTAGTTTTGCATATACAATCAAATAGGTCGTTGAATTACACCCTCTTGTTCATCTTGTCATTTACTTGTCAAAAATTCTATTGCAATATTTCCTCCTGGCTCAATTCAAATTTGAATCTTCACTATATAACCAAAAGGTATGGGGACACCTGACTTTACTAGCCAGATGTTGTTCTTCACCAAACTGTTACTTCAATGTTAGTTGAATAGAATCTTTGAATGCAGTAGATTGTATTTTCCCTTCACTTGAACAGCGACCGGGGAATAAAATTGGAATCGGATGTTTAAAAAGCACATATGAATCTGATAGCAGGTTTCCACAAATTTAGATAGATAGATAGATAGATAGATAGATAGATAGATAGATAGATAGATAGATAGATAGATAGATAGATAGATAGATAGATAGACGGACGGACGGACGGACGGACGGACGGACAAACAGATCTTTGCTGTAAACTATAAAAAGCACATATGAATCAGATAGCAGGTGCCCACAAATTTAGATAGATAGATAGATAGATAGATAGATAGATAGATAGATAGATAGATAGATAGATAGATAGATAGATAGATAGATAGATAGATAGATAGACGGACGGACGGACGGACAGGTGGACGGACAGACAGACAGACAAACAGATCTTTGCTGTAAACTATAAAAAGCACATATGAATCTGATACCAGGTGTCCACAAATTTAGATAGATAGATAGATAGATAGATAGATAGATAGATAGATAGATAGATAGATAGATAGATAGATAGATGGAGAGATGGAGAGATGGATAGATGGATAGATGGATGGATAGATCTTTGCTGTAAACTATAAAAAGCACATATGACTCAGAAAGCAGGTGCCCACAAATTGAGATAGATAGATAGATAGATAGATAGATAGATAGATAGATAGATAGATAGATAGATAGACAGACAGACAGACAGACAGACAGACAGACAGACAGA
>MU583213.1:1508001-1563212 GCA_024362625.1 Silurus asotus | reverse complement strand
TAGATAGATAGATAGATAGATAGATAGATAGATAGATAGATAGATAGATAGATAGATAGATAGATAGATAGATAGATAGATAGATCTTTGCTGTAAACTATAAAACAAAAAATGAATGGATGCATGAAACATTGTAAGAATAAATTAATGAAATGAAACAGACACTATCTATGTTCAATAGATTCCTATTAATATCTAAGCAATATAGCTTTTGCCTGTTGTTTTCAGCCCCTCATGCATACATTACTATTATGTAGCACCCGAGTAGTGCACAAAACTATAGCTTCAGTTTTAAATGCTGACGGACTTTGTCTTGTATATTTTTGTTTAGCTCCAATATGACTCAATTATTAATCAGAGACGCATCCTTTAGCCGCCAGATGTGATGTTTTCCTCTCGGGCCCTGATCTTGGTCAAACAACAGTTTAATTTTGTACTAAACGCATTTTTCAAAACACTTAACAACTTGAAAAACACTGTAATTTCGCTTTTAAGTCATTTACTTATTTAGCCAATTCATTTTTCTAAAGCACTTATAACAAAAAAAGGTCCATTTGAAATGTTGATATCTGCCATTCTATTCTTAATAGGTGCCTTTGTCAGATTTTATCAACGGTCTGCGAAGGAATCGTCTCTCAGGGAATTGACTCTCTATTCTTATCGATAATGAATGGCTTCAGAGCTGCTTATTCGCAATCAGTCGGAAGTCACAGGAGGGGCATGGTCAAATAGAAAATGTATAAGTATCCTTTTTGGCAAATTTGCCCTGCATTGTTTCCTACATCCTAATAAACATGCTGGGGATTTAGCTATAAGATGTTTCCAGAATACGAAAAGACTCGACTGAAGTGTTCTATAAAGCTAAACCGGATAAAGCGAATTGTTATGAAAGTGTTCTTTCAAAAGCAGTGGAACAGAAGCACAGAAGGAGCAACGATTGTGTGAGAAAATGTGTCGGAGAAAAATAAGTGCTTGGACCCCGTTGAGTACAGGGGGGAAAAATAAAATATTCCAAAATGTATCGACATTTGCAGGTCAATAAATGTGCACCAGCCATGCAAATACACTGCACACGTTACATATATATATATATATATATATATATAAAAATTTTTACAGCACACTGTTTTTGCCAAGTCATACCGATTGGCAGATGGAAAGGCTCAGGTGTTACATAGATGATGCACAACCTAATCAACAGGGTAGAGCACGTTCGACACTCAGCTGCAAAATCACTCATTCAAGCCTTTGGATTGCACATGGCTCCAGAGAACAATTACCCAAAAATTATTTGTGCGCTTCTCTGAGGTTGACTAAACATAATTGTCTATCAAAGCTTCGGCCGAAAAGGACGGTGCACGTGTTTAATGACGTGTGTGCCCTACATTGCTTCGGTATTTGTCTATAGTACATTATTTTGTCACCTTGGTTGTTTAAGCCAGTTGCTTTATTAGGTGGACCACAAGTGTACACTTATATCCAGTTTTGGCTGAATTTTCTGTGAAGATATGGGACTTATTGTAATTTGCCGCCAAAATGCACACTTTCTAATGTTGCATTCACTTAGTATAAACTAGAAAACCCAAAATTTGCATGTATGAAGTAAAGAAAATGGCTTAGTTCAATAACATCAAAACTTTAAAGTGGAAATAATCAAAAGTTTGTTTTTATCACATATAGTCACATGATGTAATGGCTTTTACTTCTTTGCTTCCATTGATAGACAATTTTATTGGATGTTTGGATGCAGAAGCATTTAATTTGCCCTTTATTTTTAACTAGGAAAAACAAACCTGTTCCAGCATGTCAAGATATTGTTTACATGGGTTGGAGTCAAAGATCTTGAGTGGCCTGCTATGGAGCACTGACCTCAACCCTACTGAACACCTTTAGGATGAATTAGAATGCTGACTGCACCCCAGGTCTCCTCACCTCACCTAAAGTCACTGACTTTACCAACACCCTTGCAGCTCAACGAACACAAATCACCACATACACACTCCAAAATCTAGTGGAACACCATGCCAGAAGAGTGGAGGTCATTATAACAGCAAATTGGGAACGTTTTTTAAATTTATTTTCTTTCAAATATTCTGTAAATCTTTGTTTTAATGCACCTTATCCGCCTAATATTTAAGCACTAATGTTTTTTTCCTCCCGGTCTTTAGCAGATGATCCATTGTGTTGTTTTTCTTTAACAAGCATTGGTTAAAAACATCCCAGATCTCCAGGGCCATCGCTGCTCGTCTTCGCAATCAGTCAGATTGTCTCCAAGAGCGCTTTGCCTCAGGACAATCATTTGTTGTTGTTCAACAGGAGAAAGAACGACGGGGAGAAAGAGAAAGAGAGCGAGAGAGAGAGGGGGAGAAACGGCTTCTTTTTCATTGTCTGCTCTTTCTGCTTTCATTCGGCTGCTTTTGACCCAAGGTAGCCTCTTCCAACTGTTGTGGCAGCTCTTTTCTGTGTTCAAACCTAATATACTCTGAAGAGAAGGGTGTCTCTGTTACTCTATTAATATAAATGAGGAGGTGGATGAATAAATGGCTCCTAAACGACAGTGGAGTTTTCACTTTTTATGAAAACGCTGTCTGATGTCGTATTGATAGACTTTGCCACATTTCTGTGGTCTATAATTGCTACAATAAAAAACAGATGATGCATTGTTTTCTTATTTTCTTTTTTTCCCCTTTCAACATCAATGAAGGTTAACAAACTCGCTTTGTAACCATAGAACATAAAATTCAAGCAGCACAGGAGGAGAATTGTATGTCTCAATACCAAAAATGTTCAGGCTCCTAGACAAGCTTTAGATCAGGATTCCTCATGAAAACATTTTTTTAATTGGTGATCTTGTAGAGGAAATTGTTAACATTCTGGAGTCCAATGTTGACTGCCTCAACTACACTACACTACACTACCTACCCCCCTGCCTACACTATATACACCTGAGCATTAATTTGTATGTGATTTATGAACCTCTCATTCAACATCTAGTCCCCATTTGCTGTTATAATAACATCCACTACTAGGGGCAGATGTTTCACTAGATTTTGTGGTGTACTTGTGAAGAATTTTTCTCAAACAGCTTACAAGTGTGTTAGTAAAGTCAGGTACGGATATAGCATGAGAAGGAGTGCATTCAGCATTCCAATTCATCTCAAAGGTGTTCAGGTCAGAGCTCTATAACAGGCCACCTGAGATCCTTCAATCTGACTCATGTAACCCATATCTTAATAGAGCTGGCTCTGTGCACAGAATCATTGTTATGCTGGAACACATTTGGGTGTCCTAGTTAAATAAAAAATAATGCTAGCACATTCAAAGACGTCCTATACATTGGTTGATGGTTGGGATAATTGAGGAGTTTTTCCTGCTATTAAACAGCATTGTAATTTTGCTTGTCCTCCGTGATGTCAGAATGGAATACATCCACTGACTTACATGAATAATAAAAATACACCATAGCAGTGGTGGGTGGTCAGGGCCTGGCAATTCTCTGCTGGCCTAAACACAATCAGAAGCACTGACCTACATTTACAACATAAACTCTACTATTTGTTCTATGAAATTGTATTCATTTATTCCCAACAGTTTATTATCTTCATTTCGTAGCGTTTCTCTTGGCTGTACTGCTTCCAGTACGTGTATGTGGATGTTGGATTTTTCAGTGTAATCCACCCAGGGCCTTCAAAGTCAGTACTGCTGGCTCTTTGACCATAGAGAATTTTAGCAACGTGTCTGTTTCTTTAACCAATCGGTTAAATACGGAGGAAGAGAAATTGATTTGGTCTCGGACATACTTAAAAATAAGTTTTCCAGAAAAGCTAGACATCGTGAGGAGGTCAGCCAACCCCAAAGCTAGCTCGCTTGTGTTAGCCCGGGAAAGGGTTTGTTCACGACTTTCACACCAGTGAATACGAGCTGTACCACTGGCTTACAGCCTCTGAGGAGCGCTGCATCTCTGGTGAGTAGGTTGGATTTTATTAAAATGCTTATGTTTTTGTAATGTTATTACACAAATATTGATTCTGAACTGCTCCGGATGATGTAGTCGGCACAGTTGTGGTTGTAGTGTGGAGGTTTGGAGTCTTAACTGGGTTTCTTGCTTTGGTAAAACAGTATTCACCCTCAATATGTGAAATGCCTCTCTCAGTAATGCCATGTTTTGTTATATTGTGTTTTTGTATAGTATTGATGATTTTTATACTAGCAATGTAATAGTGGTGGTATGAAGAGGTGGATTAAGTCTCCACTGAAGGCCAAGGTACCTAATGCACGGTACTCCACTGACATTTACTAATATGAATATCAAAGTGGAATTTACACCTTAAAAAAAAGTATTCGGGGAAGGTGGAAACTAAATTAAATTCATATTTAGCATGATTTGTTCAGTCCATGTCCAGATGTCAGTTGATAGAAAGGCAAAAGGAAAACTCGAACGTAATTCAAATTGAAGCAATATTGGCATTTCCAGGCACATCAGACACACTTTATAGTGCCAGACCCAAGTCTAGAACCTTTTATGACAGAATCCATTTACAGGGGTCCAATGTGACTCATTTGTGTCACTCTTCCTCCAAACCACCATCCAGAATTCATTATACAGCCACTTTTATATGAACTAAGGGAAGAACCTAACACACTGACTGTGACAGCCAGTTTTCCCTTCCAAAGATGTTTTATTCTCCATGGGGATTAGCTTCTTCTCTTTGGACAATGTTTTGCTTCCTTTTTCGTTATCCCAACACAGTCATCAGATTCTAGAATTGGGCCACTGGATAAGCAATATCTCTCCTGGGTTTTGGAATGGCAAAACGCTATCATAATCTCTGTTTATTCTTTTTCTAAAATTAATATCAAAGCTGACCACGTTTGATGCACTGGGTACAGTATCTGCCAGCAGCGCTACTTCTCTGCTAATTTTGGTTAAAAAACGTCCATCACCTGGTAAGTGTCTGTGAAGCGATAGAGTATATGGGAAGCATAGCTTTCTATTACTGCCTAGAGTGTGTAGCAAAGTGTAGGTGTAGCACTGATAGCTTTGTAATAGCTACCCAATTCTTTGACTTTCCAGAACACTGAAGGCTAAATTGGGCTATATTGTACATGCTAGCAAAGTTTTATTTTTCTTTATCTTTTAGTCTTACTTCAATCCATCACCAACTTTTACACCACATGCTGCATATGCAAACCACCAGCCATTGTTTATGACCACACACCCCTCATGACCAGACTGTGTAACAGTTTTTTCCCCACAAGCCATCAGATTATTTACCACAATAATGGGGGAGTTTTAGCTCAGTGGTTAAGATGCTGGGTTACTGATTGAAAGGGTGGGGGGTTCAAGCCCTGGTATTGCCAAGTTGCCACCCTTGAGCAAAGCCATTGACCCTCTGTGCTCCAGGGGCGCTGTATCATGGCTGACCCTGAACTCTGACCCCAGCTTCCGAACAAGCTGGGATATGCAAAGACAGAATTTCGCTGTGCTATAAAGTGACAAATAAAGGCTCTACAAAGGTACTGGACTGATACACACACACTCACACTTTTTTTAAACCCTGCTGCGGAAGTCACTAAGATGTTTCTATTTCTGGTATTTATTATTATATAGACAATACCTTTGCATCTTATTTTACAGCTCGATCACTGTGCTATTGTTCTTATTCTATACTCTTATCCTTCAGGGATTTGAACTTATAGGCTTTTATGAATCAGAAGCAACTTCATTTAAACATTTGCATGGTTATTTTTTTAAATATGTATATTTACATATGCAGTGAAAACTGTATATACCCCTGTGTAAGACATCTATAGAAACCAGAATATCCGAATATCTGACTAATCTGAGTGCTGCCTAAAAGTCTTTTTTCAACCTAAACATTCCTCCCCAATACACACAGTGATTACAGTGATTACTGTGCAGTTATGAATATTATATTTAGTGTTTGTAGATCTTCTTCAGCACTTATTGCATGTATTTTCTGCCATCCATTTTTCTGTCCTTAATTTGGTCACCTGCCAAATCCTACCAGCTGGAGAGGTCGAATACATGCTTCCTCTGAGACACATACAGCCTTTTCTTTTCATACTACTACTTATGCGGAATCAAAAGAGCAAAGCATAACACACAGTGGAAAGCGTGTCTGTACACTTCTTCGGATAAGACTTGCTAGTGTCGTAGTGATTAACTAGGGAAAGGAAGTTGAGAGCACAGCCTATATTACCCCCTTGGGCTTTTCCTGAACCAGCATGATGTTTAGATTGTACAGTGCATCGCTGTGTCACTTCAGATGTAAATGCAATGACGACTTGCACTTTAATAAACACTCCCCAGGAAAGAATCCTCTTTTTCCCTATAATTTGTATTAAATTCTTATAATGTTCTATTCAAATGTTCATAGCATACCGGCATTATGCATCTCTTCTCTCTCTAGGCCACCTGCATGCTACTTCATTGTACCGTATTAGCATACATATTATTCGACAGATAAACGGATATATACCGGCGTCCCAGGAAGACGTACATCATCAAACTTATTGTGTTGCCCTGAGCAATATATTGCACACTGAACTATTGAACTCCAGCGAAGATCTACGTCTAGAGATATACGCAGATCGAGACCGTATATGATCCAAAGTGCAGCTCGGATAATGCAGTTTTGTAGTAACAGACAGCTTTTTTATTTTTTTTTATGTTCCTAGGAGAAGACGCTCTTGTGTTCTATTGAATAAAAGCGCTAAATATATCTTTCGCATTCACCGAGTCAAACTCAAGATGGTCTCGTGTTCGCTTCCACAACACGTCTAGCAGTTTCTTTAAAAAAACATTTTAATTGCAAGAAACGAGTCAAACATGGCATGTATTTTAA
Organism: Silurus asotus; assembly: GCA_024362625.1. Classification (NCBI taxonomy): domain Eukaryota; kingdom Metazoa; phylum Chordata; class Actinopteri; order Siluriformes; family Siluridae; genus Silurus; species Silurus asotus. The sequence continues at coordinate 1,556,343 of MU583213.1, read as the reverse complement.
ATTGTCATTTTTATTTTTAATTTACCTCAACGTGGCATCGGGTTCAAGCAATTGTGGTGAGAAAAGGAATGCAGTGAATTAAATATGGTGTAAAATTGGAATTGTAACTAAAAAAAAAATTTTTAAATTGGGGGATTTGTAACCTTGAGGGGGTCCTGCAAAAACAATAAAATCGAGAAAAGAAACAGTAATTTTTTATTTATTTTTTTACATACGCACATATTATTAATTGTAGTTGTAGTAGTGATAATAGTATTATTAGCAGTATTATTTATTTCTTTATTTATTCATTATTGTTCAGAACAAATCAACCTCAATATAAAATTGAGTCCTGATTGAATCACAAACTATCAAACCATAAAAATAAGTTTACCTGGTGTATTCAATCACAAAAAAAATTTTTAATCTCACTTTTGCGAGGATCAATAGCGAACCAAAGGCACCTCGTCTCTAGACGTTGCATGTGACCTTTATCGATGATTAAACTCTAAAAGTTTAAACAATCTTCCAGCTTTCTAACAGCTTTATTTATCTTGAAAATTCTTTAGCGGACGCCGTGAATCATTTTGGCGACCGCATTGAGACCGACAGCGGAATGTGCAGTATCTAGCAAGAGCGAGAGTTAAATATTAATTGCAATTTTTTTGTTGATTCTGGTTTGAGATTGCAAAATGCAAAAAAAAATGAGGAAAGTATGAAGCGGAGGCTAAAATGTGTTTGATTATCTTCCTGCAACACAAGAGTCTAGTTCTCTGAAAGCACGTACATGTGCCTAATCCGTTGCCAGTGATCGTTAGAGGAGGAAAGGAAGCCAAATAATATTATGCAAATGATGCAAAAATATCATCATAAGATTCACTGTTGTGCAATTTTTACTTTAGGCACAAAAAAAACAGCCAAGAAGGGCCTCCAAACACCAAACACCATGTCAGATAAACACTAAGCAGCAGGTTGCTAATTTTCCCCAAGACAACAAGTCAGAGACTAGCGACTAGCGTTCTGGCACACGGCGATATTTTCAGCTTGAAAAATCCATAAAGTTCATTTAAAAGTATTCATTTGTCTCTATTTAGATTCACATGAAGGATCAAATCTTTTGAACTGGATATTGTACCATGCAGTAACCAAGTAAAAAAATCCATCTTTTCTCACAAAGTAGTTTTTGTTCTTGCCTATAACGATCGAAATAGAAGCAATGCAAACAAAAACTGATTATTGATTGTTATGAATGATGATTTTTATTCCTTCACGGAGGTTTATATTACATTTTACAGTCTGTACTATGGCAAGTATTGTCTGTATTCTCTTTTTCAGAAAAGTGTCAACCAACACAGCTTTCATGTTGTTTTGCACTTCACGTCATGCGCTTTTGTTTACTTTCCACCTGCTCTTGTTTCTGTTCCAGTCTTTTCTTCAGCCCCCATTTCATCAATGATGTGTTACCTGACTGTGTTCGCCTGTACCATGTCAGTTTATGGACTAGTTTGTCTATATATAGATGTTCATTCATTCAAGTGAAGTCATGTCAAGTTTATTCGCTTTTCATAACAGACATTGTCTCAAAGCAGCTGTATAGACTTTAAGAGTTAAAGTGAACGATGTGTATTTATCAAGTCTGGTCAAGCATTTGTATTGTCATGTATTTCATTTTGGCAAATGAAATACATGACAGTATAATTTTTTCAATATAATTTTTTTTTATTTTTTTTTTCCCCTGCACAATCACACTTTTCGTGCTACGGCACATTATACACTGGACTTGCACAGCACAGTGCACTTTACATTCCATCTCTTTTTCATATTTTCTTTTTCTTTTTTCATATTTATTTCATATTTTTCTATATTCTCTTTTCTTATACCACACCATCCCGCACAAGGACACTTTACACCACACCTCACTGCACACGGACACTTTACACCACACTTTACTGCACACGGACACTCATGGACAATCATAACTTGTTTACTGTTGTTTACTGGCTAAATGCACACTGCCATAAACATTTTCTGGGTACATTTTCAGTGTATGTGTATATATATGGATGTGTATGTGTACATATGTATATATATATATATATGTGTATGTACGTATGTATACATATATATTTATATATCTATACATCTTATTTATCTGCCTCTTTTCTTATTATATTTTTCTTAAATTTTGTTATTATATTTATATTTTTTATTTCTTTTTTTTTACCCTTTTTTATTCCTTCATGCCGGACCGTCGTCAAAAACATTTCACTGCATGTCGTACCCTGTATGTATGTGTTTGTGACAAATAAAATTTGATTTGATTTGATTTGATTTTTTGATGCCCTTGCATTCCACCACACAGGTTTCGTTTTTTCGAAGTAGTAGAAAATTTTTTCTTCAAATCAAATGCCTTTAAAACTGCACTGTTTATATGTATACAGTGGTACCTTGACCTAAGAGTGCATTAATGTACGAGTTTTCAGAGGTACGAGCGGTCACTCTGTCTATTTTTTGCTTTGTTACGCGAGCTAAAATTTGATGTACGAGCTCGAAACGCCACTGAAAATTAAGATAAGCAATGAAGAAAAATGGTTGTAGAATGGTTGGACATCCTCTTTTGCTTTTAAATTCTCTTTACGAACAAAATGTCCTTGACTTGACCCGCCAAAATCTTCATCAACATCCAAGTAACGATCCAAAAAGGCCCGTGCACTCCCGTCTTTGATATCGGGACCTTGACGTGTTCCCAAACGATGGGGTACAACACTGGGGAGCGTAGCATGATGTGAAATCTGTGATGAAAGCCTGCAATTCACATCACGCGAACTCTGCTTTGTTCGCCGCAACTAATTGATCCCTCTGCGCATCTTTTACATGACGGCGGGAAGGAAATGAAGTTAAAAGAACAAGTTTTTGCAGGAAACATGCTTCCAAATGGAACAGTATTTCCTATTCTCCTGATCTTTAGAGATTACTCGAAACCAAATGGTGCCAAAGGTATCATAGAGTGACAATGAACAAGAGCTGCCAGCAATCCAGGAGAACTAATTACCATTGCAACACTCAGCTGAATGTGGTGTGCTGGAGAACAGAAACACAAATCTCTCTAGGGTTGTAGCCTCCAGGACAGGCATCTGAGACATTAGCAAAAGTTTGAAACCCTATATATAATGTACAAGGTTTTGACAAAGGAGCCCTGGAAAATACTGTTCCTCATATGAAATGACCTCCAAGGTCAAGAAAGTGTTGCTTCATCATTATACAATGTCCAGTATATCTTCATGATTTAAAATATACCATACAAGACCATACAAGGTTTCTCAGGTGTCATGCGGTAGCAGCCAATTAGCAACTTTTTAGTTGACAAAAGCAAAAAAATATATATAAACGGGGAAAAAAAGATTTTCTTACTGGTAATTGCCTAAATAAACCTTGAACATGACTTATGCCTTGAACATCATCATACCTTCTCAATAAAAGCCATGCATGTTCGGTGTTGGTAATTGGTTATGACTATAACCTCTCAGGCTTGAGATGCAACACGAGGGTCTTGCTCGCTCTAGAAAGGCTAGTGACATTTTTTCATACTTACAGTGTCCACGCCTCCGCAAGAACAACACCGTCTGCCCTTTGTGTTTTATTTAAGGTTTTTCCTACTCGTTAGAGATTCAGGAATCCAACAAGAGACTTTGTTCCATTAAGACGTATCATGTTGCAGGCTTGTCAAAGTGTCGAAAATATGTTGTGAATGCACAGGTACTTTGTGTGACGACGGGTTCTCGCTCAGGAGCCACCTGTTTGAAACGGGGACCTGATGTTCTTTTCGTACTTGCTGCTGATTTACAGTTACCTCATTTTTAAGTATATAATCCATGGAAGTAATTATGGCTGTGTCCCAAATGTAGAATTTGTGTATGTCTGGTGTTTTTGCAAGAATGTCTGTAAATAAGTGCAATTAAAATTATTTTCGAAATACAAAACAATGTAACGCAATAAATTTGTTTGTTTTTATTTTCTAAAATGGCTGATGATGGGGGATTTTTGTACACATTTTAACACATAAGACGGCATGTTTGGAAGGAGTCATTGGCCTTAGCTCTACTTTTATACCAAAGATTGTTGAAAACACTTTTTCTTATAATCTTATACTCCAGTACTCATGTTAGTTCTCACTCTCCAGTGTTCTGTATTGTTGATAGATGTATGATCATACTCTTGATGTCACCCAAATAAGGATGGGTTTCCCATTTGAGTCTGGTTCCTCTTAAGGTTTCTTCCTCATAACATCTAAGGTAGTTTTTCCTTGCCACAGTCGCCATGGCTGTTAATCAGGGATAAATACACACCATTCACCTTAACTGTTAAAAGCTGTAAAGCTCCTTTGAGACAATGTCCATTGTAAAAAGCGCTATAGAAATAAACTTGACTTGACTTGACTTGACTTGACTTGACTAACATCAACTCTCCCTCTTACAGAAGTTCTTTTGTTGGTGCCAAAAAAGTCCTATATCTCCTAACATTTTTCCATAAATCTTCCCTGTGCAATTCTTGTGCAATTTTGCCATTTACCTAAGTTGTTTCATTTTTTTTTAAAAATGCAAGTGTTTTAAAAACCATAAAAAAAGAGGTGATTCCATAGGGTTAACCGGCATAGAAATGGTCCCATTAATGTAAACCAGTACCCATTAAATAGCATTTGGAACTGGCAGTTCGTGAAATAAAGCACTAATATTATGGTAAAGCAAACAAATGCTTCCAAGATTTACATTTCTGTCTTGAAGTGTTATTGGAACAGACTCGGCCTCATGCACAGCTGGTTATCTAAATGTAATAAAAAAATTCATCTCATATTAATGTAACATCCCGATAGTAATACATTCCCTTGTATATATTCACACACACACGTATATATATGTATACAGTATATGACTAAAGGGTAGATAGAAATCTTTTATTCTATATGCCGCAATATTACAGAGCCACTGATTTAATAAACCTTCTGGGGTTATTTTGTCTTAAAAAAAGAAAACTTTACCTATCAGCACTAACATCTGGAGACACGGCGATTGCCAGCATGGGGTTCATTAGATTAAGACAGATAACAAGAAGACACATGAGCTCAGGAGTAATAATGGATACAGATGCCGTCCATGCTGTGCTTTATCAAGCGCGGAGGCCGAAGGTCGATACCGTGTGGACAAAACTGAAATTAATTCACCTTGGTACGGTCCGGTCAGTTAAATGACGAGCAAGAAGAAATGCAAAAAAGGACGCAAGGTACAATGTTGAGGGTGATGTTCAACCGCTCATTATTGCTTACTTCAGTATTTTCATGACTCTCTGGCTTTAATGAATTAACGACTGCAAAGGAAAATGGATTTGATTTGTGAATACTGGAACAGAAAAAACAAACAAATAGAACAATCACGGTGATTACATAATCCACTCCATTTAGCTTTGTCACCTCGGGAAGTGAATACGCCACATTAGTTTTTAAGACCTCGATGAAGGATGGAGAAAAAAATGGGCATGTTTTCGTTTTAATTATTCAATAAGTGCACAGATCGTTAAATAGGACGAAATCTCAAGAGAATTTACTGTCGCAAGACGATTCAAAGTTCGACTCAAATGATTCGACTAAATTCTTCTTACAATGTCCTACAGAAAATGTTTTCCTAAATCACAACGCGGGTTTATATTTAACTCGTGTTATGTGTCTGTGCACGTTTGTTCACTCGGGCTTTATGGGAGCTCTATGAGCCCTTCATGACATCTGAAATAAACCTGCATTTGTAAAGTATATTTCACACACACACATTGTTAATCCGTGTTAATTCTACTACGAGTTGCTTTAAACATTTACAATTAAATTTTTTTTTGACCAATCAAAAGCGCTTTAAAAATGCAGCCATTTCCACCAAATCAATAATAATTAATAAAGTAAGTGTGTGTGCAAAGCCTCAGGCAAAAATACAATTAGAGCATACAAAAAATGACCGAAGTAAATATTCATTAGTGTTTCTTTCAATATTCTGGATCTGTCTGTATCCTGGAGCACCCTGGAGGGGCAACATGTGATTAGTTATACAGCGTTTGGGCTGAACATTCATGTCAATAAGGCTATTTCAGTATAGAAATATGCATGTCATGACAAGAATGATTTTCATTTCCTTTTATATGAATAAAGCTGTTTTGTGTATGGGATGGTGGTGAAAAAATTATTGACATTATGAAACAAAAGGAAGAAATATACTGCTTTATATATATATATATATATATATATAAAACACTCTATATAGACAAAAGTATTGGAATACATGATTTTCCAGTCATACAGTATGTGGGTTTTCCCACAAAACTATGGGAACACAACAGTGGTCAGTGGTCACCAACCTTTTTTGCGCCACGGACCAGATTTATGTCATAATATTTTCACGGACCGGCCTTTAAGGTGTGGTGGATAAATACAACAAAATAAAACGATACAACCGGCATAAAAACTGGTATTTTCTAAATATACTGTATTTTCCAGACTATAAGCCGCTACTTTTTTCCCCCACTTTTAAACAATGAAGCGGCTAATTTATGGATTTTTCCTGAATTTTTCCCGGTTTCACAAACTTCATGCCAAAACACTGAGCCCCATGACATTCAGGTGAACCAATGAAATTCTTTATATTAAATCAGATGCGCTCCCACTGAATCGGGCCGCACCACACCATAAATATGGATGATGTTCCTCTGACGTTTGACCTGCCCCTCACTCAGACTGTATACAGGAAATGCGAATCATTCGTCACGCTAAAAACAACCGGGCATGAAAACGCACTTCACCTGTGTTCTGAGCTGCACGGCATCAAGAGAAAAGCTTCACCGATGGTGATTTTTAAACGCACGACGATGCCAAAAGAAAAAGAAATATTTGTGAAGTAAGACAGTGACCGATGACTTTCTTGGTAGGCTACTGTTTAGATACAAGCCGTGTAACAGACACTAACTTTTGTTAAAGCCTGTGTAAAGTTCATTAGTTTCAGTGTAGACACCTGTGGCTTATAGACAGGTGCGGCTTATTTATGTTGAAAATAAATCTTTGTCAAATTCAGTGGGTGTGGCTTATATTTGGGTGCGCTTAATAGTCTGGAAATTATGGTAATAATAAACGTGAATCCACCGGTGCCAGTCCGCGGCCCGGGGCTTAAGGACCACTGCCGGAGAATAAAATTTTTCATTCACTTGAACCAGGAGACCCAAACCTGTTCCAGCATGACAATATCCCACTGCACAAAGCCAGTGGAAGATCTTGAGTGGCCTGCTATAGAGCTCTGACCTCAACCCTATTGAACACCTTTAGTATGAAATGCAATGCTGACTGCACCTCAGGCCTCCTCACCTCACCTACATCTACCCTTGAATGTAAATGTGCACAAATTCTCACAAGCACACTCTGAAATCTAGTAGAACATCTTCCTAGGGAAGTGAAGGTTATTATAACAGAAAATGTGGACTGAATATGGAATGGGATGTTATTGGGTCAGGTGTCTACAAACTTAAATATAAGTGTAAAAATATCGTGTATTATGTTGTTATAATGCAAGTGCAAGGGTCATATTATTTATTTTTATGTAAGTCAAAGCAATATCTGCAATAATTTTCGTTTCTGGCTTCGCCATATGGCATTGCCATAGTAACACTGATAAAGGGAATAAAGGTCTTTTTATCAGCTATATTGTAGAATCCAAAACTTTACAAATCCATCGTTCAGGAACTTGTAGTCCTCGTTGTTGTTGTCATGAAGTCGTTATGAAATATGAGTTTCATCCTAAAATAATTGCATTGCTATTCCAGTTTACTAATCCCTCAGTGAGATTACAGAATCGACGCATGTTTGGGAGCAACTCGTAGAAGTGTGGCAGATTCACTGCTTTGAATAATTTATTTATTTTTTTTCTCACCATGTAAATCAGGGAAGTTACTAGAAAGTAGGTCACAATGGGGTTTTTTTTCTTGCTTTTTTTAAAAACAGTATACAAGCTGTTACAAGTTGGCGTTTTTTTGGTAAAAAAAAATCTAATGCTAAGTAACTCAGCTCTCCTTTTAAAGTAAGAGTGTTTCTCAGAAATAAAATTCCACATTCACACAAAAACGCTCTTACTGGAAGCCGAGAATGCAGCAGCATTCCTGATTTCTGTATATATTCTGTATATAAAGGTAACGTTTAAGGCACACATCTGTAAAGGATGGTATAGACTTGGGATTTTCGATTTTGGGGTGTGCTTGTGGACATTTGTGCTCATCCAGACACAAGGGTGTTAGTAAAATCAGCTACTGATGTAGGCGAGGTGAAGAAGCCTGAGGTGTAGTCAGCATTCCAATTCACCCAAAGGTGTTCAGTAGGTTTGAGATCAGATCTCTATAGCAGACTATTCAAGATCTTCCACTCCAACCCATCTAAAGCATACTGTATCTTCATGGAGCTGGCTTTTTGTAAAGGGACACTGCCATGCAGGTCTGAGTCTCTTAGTTCAAATGGGAGGGAAAGTTTAATGCCACAACATCCAGAGACATCTATACACACCACGTTCACACCCAATGAAATAGCTGAATAATACTAATATTTTACTGCAAACTGAGATTTACATGTTGGTCCACCGGGGAAAATCCAAATCTGCAATGGAATACAAGGTCCAAGTGTTTTAAGTGTATACATATAGGTACAGGATTGACCCAGTCTTGCACATGTTCTCCATCATGTCCAGGCACACACCAGACTCCAGAAACCATGCCGAATCACACATAATCATGTAGTGGAGCTGGCACAACAATAGGACTCACCAGGGAGTTGTGTAAGCAAGAAGATTCATCTTACAACCTGGCAAGATTATTATGCCTTCCTGCACCTCTTCCTTTTTCACATTTAAGCCTTATTGTGCAATGTGTTCTTCCTTGCTTGTAGGATAAAAACATGTGCCCAAGAAATATATATGTACAGTAAATCATGTCGACTGTAGGAGTCAGTTATATTAAGGGGATGGGGGTGTTATAAGTGGACATTTAATGCCACTCAGATGAGTATGGGTTCTAGTTTGAGTCCGTTTAAATTGACTTGAGTGGTGTTATATTGAATTAATCACTGATCTAATGTTTTATGGGATGTGTCAGAGCCTCAAAATTGAATATTCTGCATTAACAACATGGTGTTTTGTCCCTGACATTCTAGAGAACCCTGAAATTCTGGTTCACTTCAGGGTTACTGAGCATTAACGAGAAGTTTCTTTCAAATTTTCCGGCATTGGAAAGTTTTCAGGGCTTTGCACTTTGTCATGCAAAGAGGAAAAAAAAAAGAGGTTGGCGAGGGAATGTTTGTAGCTACTAAAACACACATCGAATTGACTTGACATTTGTTCTTGTTGGATAAAAAGTACAAAGTGCTATGTCTGAATTATGCTTTTCAACAGCATTCTAACATGGCTGCTAAGGATAAAACACTAAACACACATACACACACTCCAAGGTCCTCAATAACCCTGGCTCTATACACTCGCCAACTATAAAGAGGGCTTCATGAACTCTTAATAAAGTATATATTCTGTTTTTCCTGGCTCTTTAATCGATACCAAGACTTTTTTGATCTGTTTCTATCTCTCGTTCATTGATCCTCTTGTTTGCTTAGCTTACGCTGTTTGCCTGATCCATGAGTCGGTTTTTGATTCTGATTCACATCTTGGATTTGTCTGCCTTGATATTAATAAAAATCGCCTAACTGCGTTTGCGTCTGCCAGATCCATCTTTACATGACAACATAGCATGTGCAGTTAGGCGACTGTTATTTCACAGTTAAAAACAACAGATAAAAACACGACATGTTGTTTTACAGCCCAGTCGTACGCCGATTACTTTAAACGCAAGAGCAATTGTGCTCAGTCATTATACATTTTCTCAAGCAGAAAGGCCTCCATGCTTCAAGAGCACAAGCGCATTTGCCTATTTCATCTTCGGCAGAGTCACTACATTGTCTTGCTCGGCGTACTGAAATGGAAAGAGAGAATGAATGAGAAAGAGGTAGAGAGCAATTTTGACAATTTTGCATCTATTGCTCCCAATTTCTTCTGCCACCTACTGTGAACATTGAGAACGCACCGGTAATCTGCAACACCGATTATTATGAAGTACTGGTAAGAGTTCTTTTTTTCAAATTACCAGGACTGAAACTCAAGACAATAAGCAGCCATTCCACCATTGGTCTATTTAAGGAAATACTGTTTCAGAAGGAACAGAAAGTACACACCAAGAAACTGGACGAGAAAAAAAAAACGAAGGAGCAACAGGGCAAAAGGTCCTTATAGAGCTAGACATCTCAAAAAGTACTGAATATACAGAAAAAAATATTTAGAAAAATAACTGTCACATAGCACTGTGCAAAGGTTTTAGGCAGGTGTGAAGAAATGCTTATCAAACATTTTAATAATCTATTTTTGTCAATTTATAAAATACAAAGTGAAAAACAGAAGAAAAATCAGTATTTAGTGTAAATACGCTTCGGCATTCTATTCTCAAACTTGCATACATACACTTGCACTAAGGGATTTTGTAGGATCGGAGTCAGATGTATGATTAATCAGTTATACCAAGAGGTACTAATAATCATCAATTACATATGTAGGTTGAAACACAGTTATTAAGAGAAAGCGTAACAGCTGTGTAGGAGCTCAAACCCGGGTAAAGAACAGCCAAACTCTGTTACTAAGGTGACATTGTGTAAGACAGTTTAATGTCACAGGTCATACAACATGGCAAGAAGTAGTACATCAAGACTGAGGTTTCACGACGTGCTGTTTAAGCTAATTTAAAGAAGCACAAAAAAACAGCAATTCTAAGGACCATAGACACAGCGTTTGGCCAAGGAAATTTATTGCAGATGAAATTCAACAAGCTTTGCCTTGCCAAGTTTTTTGAGGCAAGTTGTTTGCTGCTGTTTGTACAATAACAAGTACTGCAGGCAACAGTGAAGCATGGTGGCGGTTCCTTGTAAGTTTGTGGCTGCATTTACGCAAATAAAGTTGGAAAAATGGTCTTCAGGGTAGAGAAAAACAAGTGCTGGAAGTTGTAGTTTTCAGGTCTTTTTGATTACATGAAGTGACAGAAGGATTTGAGGCAGCCTACATCCACCTAACATCTGTGGTTTGTTCTTCGAGATGTCTGGAACAATCTACATGCCGAGTTCCTCCAAATGTGCAAGTATACCTAGAATAATGAATGCTGTATTGCAGGAAAAGAGCGATCACACCAAATATGATTTCTATGTTCATTTGCTTTCTATTTTGTAAATTGCTAAAAATAAAAATACTCACACCTGTCCAAAACCTTTTGCACAAAACACTTTCTAGAAGCAGCTTTCTAAAACTCAGAATGTAAGAAGGCTTCCATATAAAGGATCTCAATGTGTGAAATCGCACACAGACTTCAGAGTTAACTGAGAGAATTAATTGCATCGAATGAATAAAAAACTTCCCACAAACAACATTAGGATTTCATTACCTTGATTTAGAAGCTCCGTTCTTCACTTTACTTGTGTGCAAGTGAAGCAACGGATGCAAAAAAACAGTAACGATGTGCTACATCATGTGCTATTTTATTAAAGGGGGGGAGCCGTGTTTTTACGTTGCGCCAAAAACTAAATCACATTAGCTGTGATTATTATGAATTGTAAATTTGACAGCTAATTACTGGCTAGTGGATGCAGTGGTATTATAGACGTAACAATAAAATACAATTAATGACTATACTAAGTATATTCCAATTTATCCTAATTGTGTGCAATAGGGTTGACGTCAGAGCTCTAGAACAGACCACTCAAGATCTTCCACTCAAACCCATGTAAAGCATATCTTCAAGGAGCTGGTTTTGTGTACATAGTCATTGTCAAATTAAATGTAACAAGTCAAGTTTATTTCTATAGCAGACATTGTCTCAAAGCAGCTTTACAGAAATCGACAGTGAAGGTGAACGATGTGTATGTATCCCTGATGAGCAGCCATGGCGACTGTGACCAGGAAAAACTCCCTTGGATGTTATGAGGAAGAAACCTTGAGAGGAACAAGACTCAAAAGGGGAACCCATTCTTATTTGGGTGACGTCAAGAGTGTGATCATAAAATCTTTCAACAATAACAACTCGGCATCCGAAGGCATCATATGCAATTGTGTGTGCCTCCAGTTTGGTGGTAACATTTTGGGGAAGTAGCACCTGTCAGGGGTCTTAATACGTTTAGTGTATATGCTGTTATGTCATTTACTGGGATATTAATCTACAACTCTTAATGTCAATTGCTGCGATTATTAGTACCAGGAATTTTTCTGTAAAGTAGATTATGTAAACTAGATCATGTGAAATGCAGGACACTTTATTCCAGATTATTTAAACATGGATTAAACTATATTTAATGTTATCAAATAATCTAGGACAACAAAAAAAGAATGTCACCCAGAGAAAAGACTTTGTGCTGTGAACATGCATCGCCTTGAAAAGTTCTTCATCCTCTCTCTATAAGAGAAGGGGATTCTCTGACACATCAAGCTCAGTTTAATTGAAGGGGTTCTTTGTTGTTGTTGTTGTTGTTGTTTTATTTAAATAAGTGCACAAACATGATACGAGTACGACAAGCATGAAGATCAAAAACACAGCTTTATGTTGTATACAATTCTATTTTCGAAATGACAGCCGACTTACTTAGCCTGCTTTCGGCCTAGTTCGGGAAAAAAATAAACTTCTTGAATTAATCTTATTTAGCTTGACAAGTCTGAGAGTCTTTACTTATATCCTCAGATTAAGGAAGACAAATTGTCAAATCGGTGTCTATTTAATGATGAAAGCAATTTCAGGATTCTCAGATATATCAGGAAGCGTGTATGCCGATGTTTTAATACATTTTAAAAAAGCACATTGTCTGGTACATAAGGATTCGAGAGCACCCGGTTCATGTGAAATGTTTGGAAATGACAATGAAAGAAATATACAAATTGTTTAATGGCATTATTTGAAAAAAGTTTTTGAGCATACAGTTGGAGCTAATCTTCCTATTTAGCAATTTTAAAAGCACAAATGGACACAACGGGGTGCGGAAATTCGGTGCTGTGGGACAGTTTAGGGATTTGATCCAATGCAATCATTTTACAATCTCTATCAAGGAGTCTGGAGTGTCAAGCTGGCTTTATAGCATTCAAATTGACACATTGAGTAGGACATTTCCTCACAAGGTGAGGGAGGCGTGATTGAGATGGCTTGGATATGTGCAGAGGACGGACATGGGGTATATCGGTAGGAGAATGCACCAGGAAGGCGAAAAGAGGAAGACCGAGGAGGAGGTTTATGGATGTGGTAAAGGAAAAACATGCAGGTAGTTTGTTTGAAAGAGGCGGATGTAGAGGACAGTGGGGGTATGGAGACCGATGACCAGCTGTGGTGCCCTCTAATGGGAGCAGACAAAAGAAGAAGAAGGAGAAGCATTTACAATTTGCAAAGGCATATTATGGGAAACAATGTCTGAAAAATGAAAAACAGACCAGAAAAGTCAGTTGAAAGGAGAACAAACTTTGCTTCTGAGTTTATTCTGATGTTAGTTATATTTGGTTTATGCTAACTTTGGTGATCGTAGACCAGTGAATTCACAAACCTAATTCTTGTCTATATTGCATTTAACATTTGTCACAAAGCGCTCATGAGATTTGTCATCCAGACCACTAGAGGTCACCACTTGTCATGACTACCTTGGACTATTTTCCTAAAGAAATACTGTACATTCAGAATATATGTTCAAAATGTAGAAATTGTTTATAAGCAAGCAAGAGGTGATGATGGTGTGAAAAAAAGCCGAGACGTTGTTGCGAGTGTGCAAAGGTTTTCTTTCTTTCTTTCTTTCTTTCTTTCTTTCTTTTCCCTGTCCACGTTGTTGCGAGTGTGCAAAGGTTTTCTTTCTTTCTTTTCCCTGTCCACGTTGTTGCGAGTGTGCAAAGGTTTTCTTTCTTTCTTTCTTTCTTTCTTTCTTTTTTTCTTTTTTCTGTCCACTTTGTTGCGAGGGTGCAAGGGCTTTCTTTCTTTCTTTCTTTCTTTCTTTCGTTCTTTCTTTCTTTCTTTCTTTTTTTCTTTTTTTTTCTGTCCACTTTGTTTCGAGGGGTGCAAGGGTTTTCTTCTTTTCTTTCTTTCTTTCTTTCTTTCTTTCTTTCTTTCTTTTTTTTTCCAAATCTCTTGCCCCCGATTGCATTTGCCAAATAACTTATTTGTTTGGCTGATTTTCTCTCTCGATAGACCAAAAAACTTATAGGGAATTGTTTTTATGGAGTTTTATGTTACATTTAATGACATTTATTAATACAAATATAATTATTAATTATAAAATGAAGTAAAATGCGAATACGGTACAGTACTGTATACATAAAATAGCATTTTTGGGGTGGCGATAAACGGGGCATTACTGTATATGTATATATATATCTATACCACCCCACTTATACTTTGTAGGTGAGTAACTAAGTCACTCCAAGGCAATAGAATTTGCAGTATATGTCTTCATATAGACTGTATGGACAAAAGTTTTTGGACACCTGACCAAAAGATGTGCTTTTTGAACATCTTATTCCATATTTATTCACCATTTGCTGTTATAATAACTTCCACTCTTCTGGGAAATCAGATTCATTATTCAGCAGGCTGTGGAGCTGGCAAGGTCAGGTTTCCAGACCTAGCTAGGCTAAATTAAAGCCACCCACATTGCATACCAAATCACATCCCAGCAAGATCCGAACTAACACGAACCCGAGATGTGCTTTTTACATATCAGCCTCGGAGCAATTCAGAGAGTTCAGAATGCTCCTTTCTTACCATAAACAAAAACTAAAAGCTTAGAGGACAAACCAAGCGCCATTTTCTTTTCCCAAACAAATCCATGTGACACCTGTGTACCTTCCTGCTTGCAAATCACTCGACCATAAATCCAGGACATTACTCCAGGTTTTATGCCATGCTATATTTTGTCCGAATTATGTTCACCTGTTGTTTTGGGTTTTTGCGTCTGGCATTTGCAGTCAGCGTCATAAATCATAATGTATGGCTTGATGGCTGTTAAGAGGGTTTTAGGGTTATCAAGATGCCGTTGGTCGAAGAAACAGATTGCTCCAATCAGTTTAGCCTCCTGAAATTGATTTAGCCTTTCTTCTTATCTACTGTGCTTCTGTAAGTAATCGACCAGTGACAATGTTTTGAACTGGGGCTGTACATAAACTTGCTGTGATTCTTCTTGAGCTTAAACTGTAGACGTTTCGATACTTTTATTCACACGCACCTATTTATGTATGCGGTTGAGTACAGGAGTGTAACTGTACTGGGAAAAGTCATCAATATGGTACTTATAGAAAAGTGCAAATACCAACGAGTTTACATGAAAATAAATAAGAATATGGTGCAGGCGGTTGGGGTAGAGGTCAAAGGATGATGCATGTAATATGATGCAATAGATACACACAGTAAATGTAGATGTCTAAAGGCTTTATTGTGTTATAGTGTAATCGTCTTATATCCTCATTGTGTTATAAAATGATTATCTAATAATTTTATTGTGTTATAGTGTAATTGTCTAATAACCTCATTGTGTCTTATAACCTTATTGTGTTATACAGCATTGTCTTATTGTCTCATTGTGTTATAGTGTAATTGTCTTATAACCTTATTTTGTCTTATAACCTTATTGTGTTATCAAATCATTATCTGATAATTTTATTGTGTTATAAAATCATTGTCTAAAAGTCTTATTGTGTTATAGTGTAATTGTCTAAAAACCTCATTGTGTCATACATCATTGTCTAATTGTCTCATTGTGTTATAGCGTAATTGTGTTACAATATCTTCTAATAATTTTATTGTGTTATAATATCAGTCTAATAACCTTATTGTTTTATAACATCATTGTTTAATACTCTCATTGTGTTATAGTGTAATTGTCTAATAAGCTCATTATGTTATAACTTCATTGTGTTATAGTGTAATTGTCTAATAAATTAATTGTTAAATCTTTATAATGTCCTTGTCTCATAACTTTATTGTGTAATTGATAGATGCATGAGTGGAAGTTCTTCCTATCCTTTCCCCAACCTACAGTAATGTTATAATGCTTCTGGGCTTCAGTGGCCTTTCTGGAACATCAAGTAATTAATAATTCTTAACTCTGTCCTTCAAGATACTGGTATTAAATGGTGCCTCAGGGGTTCATATTAGACCAGATGAACAAGCAACTTTTATTTTATATTAGCATTTTATTTTACAGGAAACGTGCAGCACAGTTAATATGCTATTATATTACTATAATCCAGAACTCTGACCCAGAAGATACAGTCTATGGACAAAAGATTGTGGTCCAATGACCATAAGATTCGTATGTGCATTTTGAACATCCAATTTTTTTACCTAATTTGCTGTTATAATAACCTCTATTCTTCTGGGAGGATGAAATCTTTTTTGAGTTGTAGTTGAGGAAATTTGTGCTCATTAGGCTACAATGGCCTTAATAAGCTCAGGTACTGATGTAGGTGAGATGAGGAGGCCTGAGGTGCAGTCAGTGTTCCACTTCATCCCAAAGGTGTTCAGTAGGTTTGATGTCAGTTCTCTATAGCAGGCCACTCAAGATCTTGCACTCCAAATTCATGTAAAGCATATCTCCATGAAGCATTGCTGGAACATGTTTGGGTCTTCTAGTTCAAGTAAAAAAAAAAAACATTTCATTCTACTTTGTCCTTCAAGATACTGGAGTTTTGTGTCTTGAGATTAAATTTGATTGAGTATTTAAATAAAATCTTTCATCAGCTCATTAAAATGACCTTTTCTTATTGTTTTGCCAATTATTTGTTTCTGGCTTAGTGATCAAGGGCAATTAACTGGATTGCAGAATTGCTATTGAATGGATCCTCAAACACTGAAGATCTTCTCCTCAGTGCTCGGTTATTTTTTTCTTATTTCTGCCTCCAAAAAAACACCCTGAATAAAAATAAATGCAAATGTAGTAACTACAATCCAGGAGCGCTGCTTGTGAAATCATTACTCAGTGCCATAAGGTTATGACCCACAACGCACAGCTGGGAATTATGCTTTCCAAATTGGATTCAGGATTTGGTATAGCATATTGCATGCATGAATATGCTCCCGGTGCTCCACCTGTGAGGATGTGCTCCGAGAGGATTGTGAGTAAAAGCTAACCCGGTGCAAATATTCCCAGAATCCTTTTCTTCTTATGAGAAGTTTTTTTCTTTTTGTTATCTTCATTTTCTGGTTCAAGAAACCTTTTATCAGCATGTAGTTTGAAGCATAATGATTTTCTATTCATGATACACGATCAACACTTCGTATCGCATAGTTGTGTTACAATATCTTCTCATAAGTTTATTGTGTTATAATGTCATTGTCTAATAACCTCAGTGTGTTTTAACCTCATTGTCTAATACACTCATTGTGTTATAGTGTAATTGTCTAATAATCTCATTATGGTATAACTTCATTGTGTTATAACAGAATTGTCTAATAACTTCATTGTTATATCTCTATTGTGTTATAATGTCCTTGTCTCATAACTTCATTGTGGTATTGATAGATGGATGAGTGGAAGTTCCTCCTATTCTTGAGCTGGCTTTGTGCACAGGGGCATTGACATGCTGGAACTGGTATAGTTTTCCTAGTTCAAGTGAAAGGGATATTCCCGCATCCAAAGACATTATGTGCTTCTTTGTAGTAACATATAACATATAGCTGGAAAAGTCCGTATCCATATTCATATACTGTAGTGTATTATGATCTCCTTCGGCTTCTCCCATTAGGGGGCGCCACAGCGGATCATCCGCATGTTTGATTTGGCACGTTTTTACACCGAATGCCCTTCCTAATGCAACCCTCCCCATTTATCCGGGCTTGGGACCGGCACTAAGGCTTGTGCAACCCTAATGGTTGGGGTTGGTTCCCTGAATGGGGGGCGAACCCCGGCCGCAGCGGTGAGAGCGCCGCATCCTAACCACTAGACCACCAGGGAACCTATATACGGTAGTGTATGTGAGATGGAAATGACTTTATATCCTGAAAAGAAACCCTTCTTACTTAATAGACTTTTAATAATGGCAATCCTTAGTTCAGCAATCCCAATGGTCTTGGCCTGCAAATCTGCCACATCCTCATTACAAATTGCCTGAAAATCAGTATAATCCGCAGAGAGACGAAATCCACCTAGAGTTATCTTTCATCCTTCAGGTTTAGCAATTAGCTTCCCAAGAGCGAGCGAAAGAGAGTTGTTTCATCTTGAAAAAGGCTGTCCTGTTGCGTGTAAGATTTCGTCTGGCTGGATTGACGTTGTGCACTAGACGTTACATCTAATAGCTCCGGTACGCTAGGGGGGAAAGGGAACCCTCAGAACCCTTGCGTTTCATTAGCGGGACTGCTTTTTTTCTTCCAACAAGCTTTAAAGCAAAGACAGACTCAACTGTCCCTCGCACACTTTTTTTCCCCAGTATCACTCGTCAAATCGTGGCTAATTGGTAAAAGCACTGGAGGCCATTTTTTAATTATGAAAAGACATCATTGATTATGATGAAAATAGTCCGAGGCTGTGAGGTTAGCGCTCGAAAATCTGCAGTAGGCACAGAAAAAAAAAGTCGAAATAGATACGCCAGTGGAGTATACCACTCCACGATGCATTAATTGTTCTCAACATTCCCTTTGGTAATTAAAAAAGTATGCACATCATGGGTTAAGGCATTAAGCTTAATAAGAGAGAATTACCTTCTTCGTTTTCGGTCTCCTCTACCATTGATAATGTCTGATATAATTAAAGGAATTAATTGGATGCCCTGGTGGTGTAAGTACCCATTAATCAAAGCCTACTTAACAAAAAAAAAAAAGAAGAAGGCCATTTTTGCAAGGAGTGACGACAGACCAAGAACTTATAATTATACTTAACAGGAAAGTGCCCCCCACCCACCCCGCACCCCCAGGTGTTTTCCTTTTAAACGGGCATTCTCCTGGCTTTTGGATTGCAACCTCAATCCGGTTCAGCGTCACAGAACGTACCTTTCAATCTCCATCTCGTTCCTCGGCACGCGAAAAACGTTATCATGCTCCAACACGTGGCAAAGTCAAACCGTGCCTCTGTTTATCCATTTGGCTGATGAAGCAGCAAAGTTCCAGATAAAGTCAACCGCATGTGCAAACATTTGTTTACCTGCTGTGCACAACATCTGTCGACGACTGTTAACCAGTAAACAATGAGAAAGCTGGCAAATCTTTATTCCGAAAAAAAAAATAACAAGGTCGGGGGGGAAAATGTTCTTTATTAAAAACAGCATGGCACAACGTGAGACTGTAAACTGATAATCCATGTATATTCTTGCTTGAAAAACCAATATTGTAAATAACTAGAGAAGTCTGTTGGAGGGGACAGGGATGGGGGGCCGGGGGCTAAAAAAAACAATCGATATTAGAACTGTTTGTTTATACAAAAGCAGTAGTGAAAAATGAACTCCTTTCATTTATTTCCTTTTAGAATTGTTATTTTATAATATACTCTTATAATGTTGTAGGTTGTATTCATTCCCTTTTTATATGATTCACAGTTGGAAAGCAAAATTTGATTTTACGATACCTTAATTTCTTTTTTTTTTAGAATTGAAAGCAGAAAATAAAGAAAACTGCTTTGATTTGTTACATGTAGGACTTTATTTGTTGAATTACACAAATCATAGTAACCAAAATCTCACATTAGCAATTACGATGCACAGTATTTCCAATTTTACAATCGTAACCTTGAAATCAAAGGAAATTTTATACTAAGAAGAAACGTCCAATCAGGGGCCATTTGTGCAAAAAATAATAATATGATACAAACTAGAGCAATATATTCAGAGATCACAGAGAATCTTGTAGAACATGATGCCAGCAAGGCCATTGTGGGGTTTGGGGCCGGATGGGGTATAGAGATTTTCTGCAATTACTGGCCTGAGATTTTGTGCACAGCATGACATTGCAAGAAGAGGACATTTGGGATTCCCATTTACTCTCATCTTCTTGTTGCTTTTAAAAAGTGATCTATATGAACTTCACGGAGAGACACCACAATGTTCTTATTTCACATCTCCAATTCCAAAATAGTTGGGACACTGTGCAAAATGTAAATGCAAATATAATGCAATGTTTTTGCAAATCTGATAAAACCTATATTTTATTCACTCTAGAACATAGAAAACGTATCAAATGTTTAAACCGGGGAAGATCGTGTTGAATCTGATGACTGGAACATGTCTCGAAAAAGTTGGGACAGGGCAACACAAGTTTGGAAAACGTAAGTGTTATTAAAATTAAACAGTTAATTAATTGACAGGTCAGTAAAATGATTGGGTTTTTAGAGAGGCAGAGTCTCTCAGAAGTAAAAATGGACAGAGTTTCACCAATCTGTGAAAGACTGTGTCTACAAATTGTGGAATATCTCATCATTTACAGTACATAATATCATTGGAAGTTTTGAAGAATCTTGAGAAATCTCTGTGCACAAAAGGCAAGGCAATTGAAAATAATTTTAGATGCCTGTAATCTTCATTACCTCAGTTGTGATTTTGTAATGGAAATCACAGCACAAGCACAGTATGCCATGTCCTCCACAGATGCTAGTTAAATCTCTATCATGCTAAGATCTATCATGTTTTTGATCCAGTTTTTGATTTCTATACTACACAGGAAAACAATTAAAAATGTATCATTATCATTCAATTGCAAGTTAATGCTACTTAAAGGCAACGTTTTATATCGCAGTTAAAGCATAATGCAACTTCCTGCAGTTTTAAATATTACAGCAACGTGCCCACTTGTTAATACAGCCAGTGACCCTGAACCTTTCTGCACTCCACGACCTCCATTCTGCTTCATGCCTCATTTCTGGATGGAGTTCTCATCAATTGGAAACCACTTACTGCTGCTAAGGATGACCACACATGGACAACCTAAAGATACACAGGATTACTCTGGATAGAACCACTTAAAAACCATAAAGACGGCTTTGGACTGCAATTTATGTCAAAAGCTTTGCACTCAAGTCTCCTTCAGTGAACACTTGAAAGCTTTAACCCCGTTATAGCCCTCATAATAAAATTTGAAAGAATTTCTTGGTTACACAATTACACTTTTTTTGACCATAAAGCATACAATTATACAAAGGGGTTATATATAATCACATATCCAGTATTATTTACATGAGTAGGGGTTCCATTTTGAGTTTGGTTCCTCTAAATGTTTCTTCCTAATGTTGGCTCAGGATGGTTTTCCTCAACACTTTAAAATATACTGCTCTGTTTTTTAACACAAACCATGTGGTTTAGTAAAAATAGAAAAACACTAGGTGAATTATTACTAAGGCACAAGTGCACCATCGAAACTTTTAATTGAGTAAAAGTACTAAAGAATTTGTCTTCAAATGTACTTAAGTTTCCAAAGTATTATGATTTATTATGACTATAATGTTCCTATGATCATTTTTGTCACAAGACTCTTTACTTAATCAACTCAGTTTATGTGAAAAGACTCGAATGTGACTCTCTATTAATAGAATGATATGAATGAGTCAAACACTGATTGAGTTCTATTACAATTATTATTAACCCAAAACCTTTTCTTTAACTACTTCAAAAAAATTGCACAAAAAAGGCCACAGGTGTTGTAGTAAGTTACAGTCTTGTGAGTCTTTCATCATTTATTCCTTTCAAAATGTTCTGCTTGCTGTTAAACTGATGCTGAATTGTATGTTGGTGATAAGTAGATGCACAGGATTAGAAATGAGTTTATTAGAGGGACAGCGCATGTAGGACGTTTTGGAGACAAGCCGAGGGAGGCGAGATTGAGATGGTTTGGACATGTGCTGAGGATGGAGTCACCAGGAAGGAGGAAAAGAGGAAGACCAAGGTGGAGGTTTATGGATGTGGTGAGGGAAGATATGCAGGTAGGTGGTGTGAAAGAGGCAGATGTAGAGGACAGGGTGGTATGGAGACAGATGATCCACTGTGGCGCCCCCTAATGGGAGAAGACGAAATAAGAAGAAGATGTTATGTGTATTTGCTATGGTTATATTTTTCATCTAATCAGCGAAGGAATATTAAGAAACTATAGCGCATAAACAAATGACTCTGAAACCTGTTTGATCCCATGCAAATCCACACGTCTGTTTTCTTTTTTTTCATACTAATTAACGACACGCATGCATGCCTGCTGAGAGATCACATAAGCCTGCCCTGCTCGAATGAAGTACTTTATCATGGCAAGGTGAAGTTGGCAGCTATGAATTGTAAATGTTTTTTTTTTTCACTCCTTTCTTTAATGAAACCCGTTGAGCGCCGAGGCACGAGATATTTCTCTTGTCGTCTCCTAATGAGACTTTTCATCAAGATAACACCCCAATAACAACAGCATCTTTATTGTTTTTTGGGGGGTTTTTTTGTTTGTTATTGTACCACACAGGAGACACATATAGAGCATGCTGTTTCTTGATATCTTGCACTGAACATGGCAACATTTGGAAACATCTGAAATGTTGTTTAATTTGTAACGCATTGTGCTTTATGCCACGCTGTGAGTTAGTTAGGCTTATAGCACAGTGCTCAGTGAATCTATTTGCTAGTGAATTCTCTGTTCTGATTGGCCGGTGAATTCTTTATTTGGATTAGTGCAGTTAATTGTCTATTCTGATTGCCAGTATTCGGATGGTAATTCTCCATAACAGCAGCTCAACAAGTATTTCCGAGGTTTACACTATTAATGAGCTTGTTATCATACAAAATACCTTTTCAAAAAAGAAGAACATATTTAAAGGTTTATTGGGACACACAAGTCCTCAGGCGAGACGTTTTTGTAATTTCAAAGTAGTAAATCAATACATTTTACGTGATGTATTTGAGGTTGAAGAACTGTAGAAGAACTGTAAAGAACTTAATTCCCTATTCTGTTCAGTTAATTCTCTGTTCTGATTGGCCAGTATTAAACAAAAGCTCTGAGAATAGTTTGAAGGTTTACTGAATATTAATGTGCTTGTTTTTTGAATGAATCTCCAGCATCAGTTCACTGACACACACTTCTGTCTTCAAGGGGGATTTAGTTTTGTATTTTATTCTTTGCAGAGTCTCATTACCTTGTGTTGCTTGAGGAAAAGCAACTTCGGAGCTGCTAATACATACGTATAATAAAGTATTAGCATGTTTTATGGACATTCCACAGCAATAAATCGAACTATATAAATCGCAAAAAAATGCATATGCTATTCTTTGAATATTTAATGTGATGCTTTAACAATCACCGGGTTGTACGAAGACCAGGTTAGTCAGAAAACTGATATTTTTTTCTAGGACGGCTTGTTTTCTGTTTTATTCCTTACTTATTGCACCTAGTTGCCTAATGCAGAAAGATATTGAGTGGTTTTATGCATGAGTGTGTGTGTGTGTGTGTGTGTGTGTGTGTGTGTGTGTGTGTGTGTGTGTGTGTGTGTGTGTGTGTGTGTGTGTGTGTGTGAGCAATTTCGCTCCAAGGCATCACACAAAGCTGTGAACGATGTGAAAACTGTACATCAATAAGCCAGTGCACATGCAATAACCCTTATTTAAATCAGCCTGTAATTCAAACATAATACAATATAGTTTTGTTCTGAGGTAATAATTTATCTGAGAGAAAACATTTTTGGAATACTGAAATATATTAAGAGTTTGAACCCTGCAGGCTAAAATAAAAAAATTCTAAAAATTTATAAGAAGGCCTTGACCTTCAAAGTGCTAATTTTTTTTCCGACTTAATATTCAAATACATGGCAACTAATCAGCTATTTTAAAATTAAACCCGCTATAATGACTATAGTGCGCAATTCTTATTTATATGCATTTTTTTGGTATATATATTTGTAGATATACTTTATCTCATATATAAAATAAAAAGAATTGTTGCATTTTAATTAATACTGTGACTAATATATTGTAACCTCATATTATTCACAGGAAGGAGAAAAAAAAACAAGCAAAAAAAGCATTAGAGAAAGAAAAAAATAAATCTTATCTTCAATACCACACTGCCTAATCATTTCTCATTAAAAAAATTAATCTCATATAGACTGTGGTGATGTAAATCACAAACACAGCTGGAAATACCTGTATGGCTGGAGTTAATATGATTTGGCCAGAGAGATTACTGCTGTATGTCATAGCAATAGCCTGTGCCTTAATGTGAAACCATAGCAACAGCATATTTCCTTCCCTTTTCCCTTTTTTTTTCAGGCACGGTTGGGTGGCAAGTGTCCTCCCAGCTAGACACTCATCCCAGTGGGATTAATTTCAGGCCCCAAATTTGCTGTCTTTTGTAAGCACCTCTCCAGCATGTCAGTCGTTGCTATGCGTTGTTTTCTTTCCTTTCTTTTCTTTTTGGTAAAAAAAAAAAAAAAAAACATGTTTGGGGATGTTCTGAGCGTATGCGATACTGGTGTTATGCATCACTTGTCATTTGACAAGTTTGTTGTGTTCGAAAAGTTTCGTTTTTTTGCAAGTTGACATTAACAACTCCATTGATATATGACAGGAGAAAACTTCAAGGCTTGTCTCACTTTGGCGGCGAAGATCAAACATCATTGGCGAGATCCGTTTATGGAAAAAGTTGGCCAATGTGGTCTAGAGTTTATTTCACTCGAATGAAGCGAGCTACAGTTATAAGTGATCCGGTGCATTTAAGGTAACAACCAGATTATACTTGGAACGAGATCAAATAAAAAGAACTGGCACATGTGCATTAACTTGCATAACTAGAATTGTAGTTTGACTTTTTTTTGCTGCTACCAATTTGATTTCCATTCATAATCCATCAGTGGCTTCATCCAGCATTCTTTGCTTTGAGAACTTCATATTATCACTACATGCCTTTTTTTACGAAGCAAGAGATTAACAGTACAGTATATAGAAATCTGACATGTTTTGCGGTGTTATGCCATGCACAAAATCTTTATTGGAGAAGAACCCATGAACAAGCTCACGCTGCAATATCTCTAATATGTTGCTCTAGTTTCAAATTATTAATTATATGCACTAATGGCTGCAAAAAGACCTCCAGTGAAATTTCTTTTGACTTTCAGGTTAGGATTGTTGCATTGCACATATCATGCACTATTAGGGCATTTTAATTACTACATTTTGTGTCATTAAATAAAGAGTCATAAATAAGTAATTTTTCTTGTGTGTGCTCAAAAACAACAAAACCTCATTTTCTCCTCTTTTCTGTTTTTGAATTAACAAATTAAAAACACAAATGAACACAATGTACAAAGATTGTACACAGACCTCCAAATAGGAGCTGTTCTACTTTTTAATTCATTTGATTGTTTTGTTACTGTGGAACCCGGTGGCTATTTGTTTGTTGGTCTATGGCCAATTATTTGTCAATTTTTTTTTATCTATAATCCAATTTACATACCATTTAGAAAAAAAGAAAGCAAACTTTATCAAATAAAACCCAGAATGTTAGACAACCTGATAGGAAAAAATGTGAACTTTTGGTATGCATTAGTTGGATAAGAGAAATTCATTGACCTGGCTTTGTGCACAGGGACATTGGAACTTGAAAAGGACAGACGTAATGTTAGCGCATTCAAAAGACGTCCTAAACAACTGTGATTTTAACTATGTGGTGTCAATTTGGGGGAAAAAACTGATTTGGCTGGAAAAGTCAGTTGTCATAATGCCTTTGTACATATAGTGGACGTAGCACTCGGGTCGCTTTTACCGGCAGTGGCGCTGAGGTAAGGTCTCGTGTCCAACTGAAAGTAAAAGGAGGAAAGAGCAGCCTTTTTTCCGCTGCTGTGATGAAACATAAGTGATTTTATACAGCCCTGGTGGTTCTCAGACATGTCGCTTCACTTGAAATTCACTCAAACTTTCAAAAATGCTTTTTGCTAAGTGCAAATGAGTCCATTTATGTCATGTCAGAATTACTGTAATTACAGGGTGCTAGATTGAAAGAATGTTCATGTCAACCTTTTGTGATTCAGGGGCGGAGTTTCCTGTAAAGTAAGGAAGCTTTTAATTAAAATATATATATCTATACATGTATTTGAAATAGGCTTACTCTACTAAAGGTATTCTATTCATTTTGGTAAAATACGATTGAATAGTAGGGATTGTTAAACACCTAATAACAATAAGAAAAATCTAACAATCACTGTCTCGAGTTTGCCAGCGAGTGCAACACATGAACGGTTTTTGCTTGAAATCTGAGAAAAAGGGAAGTCTTCCCATCTGCCTGAATTTCCCCCACAGAGCACGAATGCGGCAATAGAACGCCTATACACAATCTGCCTGAGG
Organism: Silurus asotus; assembly: GCA_024362625.1. Lineage (NCBI taxonomy): Eukaryota > Metazoa > Chordata > Actinopteri > Siluriformes > Siluridae > Silurus > Silurus asotus. The sequence goes on along the minus strand of MU583213.1, from coordinate 1,529,977 downwards.
AATCAAAGATAGCCAGCTCTGCCAGATGGTTTCCAGCCCAACAGTTGCGCAAAAAATCTTCCCAAAGGCTTTGAGAGAAAAGTGCTTGAAATATTACATATTTAAAACCTGTCACAAAGGTAGACATGGCAGTGGATTATGTTCTCTCTAGAGTCATGAATACCATTTGTCAAGTTGTTAGGTTGAATCTAGAAGTTTAAAAGTGCAATTTATTAATATAAACAAACAAAAATAAGCTCTTCTTTTCAATTATGATGAACCAACCCCAATAAATCTTCTCTATTCACTCACAGATTTCCCAACTGGGCAGGAAAGAAATCGTTGTTGTGATATTACCATCTCTGATCGCAATTTCCAGCTGCTCGACATAGAAGGAAAAAAAGCCAAACATGTCTTGCAGGTTCAGACATGTAGACATTGGTTCATATCCACTGAGGATAACCTTTAATAAAATTTGCAGAAGGTGAAAGCTTCTAGGTAGAGATGGCTTTCTGAAGGTTTCAAAAGATTTCCAGGGAAAATGGAAAAGGTTGCCTAATCTTGCCCAAGGAATAGTGTGAGGAAACGTTTACCTCAGAGTGCAATAGCAAATTTTGCAGGCGTCCATCACCTCATGTGCTAACAGGTTTACAAATAGATTTCGATTTCATCTAGTGATGATCCAAGATTGGTTTTATCACAACAAGCCTACTATTTCAAATCCAAAATAATCTGAATTCTTCCATCCATCCATCCACCCATCCATTCATACATACATCCATACATACATACATCCAAACATCTATCTATCCATCCATACATTCATCAAGTTTCAAAAGATTTTCAGAGAAAATGGAAAAGACTTTCTAATCTGTCCAAAGGAAAAGTTTGAGGAAACGTTTACCTCAGAACGCAATGGGAAATCCTGCAGGCGTCCATTGAATCATGACCTGTGACATGTCTCCAAATACATAGATTTAAGATTCCATCTAGTGATGATGCCATATTGGGTTTTATTACCACAAGCCCACATTTAAAAATCCAAAGGAGTAAGAATGTATCTATCTATGCATGCATCCATCCATTTTCTGTATTATTTATCCCACAAAGCAGAGCCTAGAGCCTATCCCTAGGAATTCAGGGCACAAGGCAGGAGACATACTGGATTCGGCAACATCCTTTTTAATCAAAATCTACATAATTGTGACAGTACTTATTAATATCTTTGCTATAAATTTTACTATAAATTTAATTGAATTAAGCAAAGGAGCGATTTCTGATCAATTACATTTGCAGTATTTGGCAGATTCCTTTATCCAGAGTGACTGGGCAGTTGAGGGATGAGGGACTTGTCCAAGGGTCCAGCAGTGGCAGATTCTTGGTGGTGGGATTTAAACTTGTGACCTTCCGATCCAGAGACCAATGCCTTACCCACTGAGCCACCCCCCTTTACTATACCCGCTGAGCTACCCACCATTATTATGTTACTGGTGGTAATGGTAAACACAAAAACCATTCCAAACGTAGGAAGTCATCTATGCATCATGCATTCTTAGGAAATTTCTTTGGTCTCAGGGAAACTGAAGCCCCTGGAGGAAAACTCAGAAGCACAAAAAGAACATGTAAAGTACTGGAACACTTTGAGTAGGGGCGGGATTCAAAACCCTAACTTAAAAGGGTTCAAGGCAACGTTTTATTGCTACCCACTAAAACTTATTTTACCAAGATGAAGAAGAGTTCCCTTTTGAGTCTGGTTCCTTTAAAGGTTTCTTCCTCATGCCATCTCAGAGAGGTTTTTACTACCACAGTCGACACTCAATAGAGAAAAACTTGCAATTATAAGGAATAAACTCACTAATGTTATACTCTAATTTTATACCCTCTTTTATGTCTGAACAGCAGCTTTGAGACAATATCCGTTGTTAAAAGCGCTATATAAATAAAAATTAATTGAATTGCATTGTATTTAGTCACAATGGGCCCCGTTTGTAATATATTTTATAGACATTAGACAGCAATAAATATAACTACAAACAGACACAATGTATAATGTGACACCTGGTGAGTTTGCGAAGCTTATTATTTCAATTGGCACATACACTTTCCTGTCACTTTAATACGAACACTTGTATACATTCACACAAATATCTGATTTACATTGGAACAGCACAATGCACAAAATTCTGCAGGTCAAGAGCTTCAGCTCTGTTTGGGCTGATCTGAGTATTTCAGATTTCCCAGGGTATCTAAAGTTCACAGTTTGGTGCAAAAAAACAAATAACAACCAGTGAGTGTCAGAACGGGATCAGAGCAGCGAGGCTGATTTGAGCTGCCAGAAAGTATAAAGTAAATCAAATAACCACTTTTTACAACCATGTTGCACCTCAAAACCACCTCAAAAAGCACAGCATGCTGAAACCTGAAAAGATTTGCGCTAGTGGCAGTTAAACACACTGAGTTTCACTTTAGGAGCAGCATCACACTGTATATATTGTAAAGAAAATAGAGGGACACATGCTTTAAAAAAAAATCATGCACTTTGTCTCCCTATGATAAAATTCAGTCAGGTTGTTATTGTTCTTTGAAATATTACATTACAGCATTCATATAAAAATTAATCATTAGAACTCCAGGAAACTTCTTTTGTTTGGTATTGAGTTTATTTTTCAGAAGATACTGGCTCCTGGTGAATTCAGTTGTAGCCATCAAAAAGTTTTGGCAACCTCTGCGCCTTCCATTCGCTTTGCCTCACAGCAACCAGCTGGAATCGAACAAAAAGTGAAAAGACAGAAACAGCCGAGGGCATGTGTTGTTGTACAGTGCACCACACATGGCTTCCTCGAACCTGCTGCAGGAAGATAAAAGAGACACAAGAGAATAATATTGTGTATATATTCTGTCTTTTATATATGCAGTATATCGGTAAAGATTCTGAAAAGATCTACACTTCCTTTCAGTCTTGTTATGGCCACACATCAAAAAATCTGATCATGTCTTGTTAACAAAACGCAGACAAAATCCAATCTTTATAGACTAACAATCAAAGCTGACACTTGTGCAAAACTTAATTTTTGCATCTTCGTTCCCATCCGTGATCTGCGAAACTCACACTTCGTCTCAGGTTTTCATAGCCCTGTATGTGCAACCCACAATCCTTTGCATTTCTCATAAAAAAATAATGACGTCCAAGCACGAGGAAAACTGTGCAAATGCATTACTGGGAAAAGAAAAAAAAAAAGACCTGAGCAATGTCAAAGCCGTAATGAGCTGCAGTGTAATAATGGTGTAATTAGATTCCATAGGCACAATGTGAGCGCGAAGCAAATCATTCGTAAGGTTAATGCTTTTAGCACACTGCCGCGGAAAAAAGAATTAGCCCCGCGGCTCAAAAAAACCATGTTGTTATTTTGTCATCAGAATGAGCGCATCACCATGGTAATATATTTAATGCACCACTGATTTTTTATGACCAGCACAAAGATCTGGGTCGACTAACGGGGCATATAGAAGAAGCTATGAATGAATATTCTCCAAACTTGTTCTTTTTTCCCAATTGCACTTTATGAAGTTAAAAACTGTACGCACATTATATTGATTTGTCCTGCTGTTGATTTATCCCACATGCCAGCCTCCCTGCTCTATATTACAGACATCTTCATTTATATAGTCATTATTCTGAACAATGATGGAGGTGACCATCAATTAACTACATTTAAAAAAGACGAATGTTGTTTTAATGCCACTGCCATTTTCACAAGCCTTTAAACAACAATTATGCTACATATCATAAGCAGATAGCACACATTGAAACAGTACCTTCAAAATACATAACTAATGGGTTGAAACTATTGCTTTTTAATTAATGAGATTATCATTTATTGGAGATTATCACTCATTTCCAACTTCTGAAACTGAAGGAATCCCCTCCTGAACAAGACGGTTTCATTAAAAAAAGGGAAAAGTTAATCAAATATCACTTTACTGCTTCAGAATCCTGTGTAGTAACATTCGCTCCGGAACAGTAATTATTGCTATGTAAGTACCGTATTTTCCGGACTATAAGCCGCTACTTTTTTCCTACGCTTTCAACCCACGTCTAATTTATGGATTTTTCCTGCTGAGCCCCCCATAACATTAGACCAATGAAATTGCCGAACAGGTTCAGTTGAACCAATGAAACTCTTTATATTAAATCAGATGCGCTCTCACTGAATCGGGCCGCACCACATCATAAATATGGATCTTGTTCCTCTGACGTTTGACCTGCCGCTCACTCGGACTGTCTACAGGAAATGCGAATCATTCGTCACGCTAAAAACAACCGGGCATAAAAAAACACACTTCACCCGTGTTCTGAGCTGCACGGCATCGGGAGAAAAGCTTCACCGATGGTGATTTTTAAACGCACGACGATGCCAAAAGAAAACTCCAGAGAGAAATTGTTGTGAAAGGAAGGAGGGAGACAGTGAACAATTACTTTCTTGGTAGGCTACTGTTTAGATACAAGCCGTGTAACAGACACTGTTTTTCATTAAAGCCTGTGTAAAGTTCATTAGTTTCAGTGTAGACACTGCGGCCTGCGGCTTATAGACAGGTGCGGCTTATTTATTTTCAAAATAAAAATCTTTGTAAAATTCAGTAGGTGCGGCTTATATTTGGGTGCGCTTAATAGTCCGGAAATGACGGTATGGTAATTGTATAACACTATTCTTTGTTGTTTTGATTTTATAAATAGATTATCATGTATTTTGTTAGTTCAGTTTAAGACAGCATGCTGCTATACTGCTAACACTATACAATGTGTATACAACATGGCTTCTAAGTTCACAGAATATACAGTAGTGTCCCAAATTAAGCTTATATATATCATTAAATGTTTTTTGCTACCGTATTCACAAGACAAAATTGGTACTTTGGCTCATTAACTTATCTTTTTTTCATCTTTAACCTATCAATATGTGTATATAGTGTATTTTTTTAGGAAAAAAAGTAGTTAAGGTTCATGGGGTTCATGGACTGTTTCCTCTGTCTTGTTTAGCTTGATAAGGTTGTTACTGGTTGGGTAGAAGTGGGCTTTTAAAATAGATTCTGCCCTTTTAAGTCCAAGGTGTGAGAACATGAGTAGTTGAGAACATGATTACCATGTGTATATCTACATTTGTTTTTCTTCTCCTTTTTCCCCTAACTTTTTGAAAAATCAGTGCACTATTATGTCACTTTTTGTCATGGCTATTGTCTTCTTTGCTCCATAATTTTGTTGTTTTAGTTGTAAACATGTTGTATTTGTCTAGTTTCAGTCCAGCACCAGAAACAAATTCATTGTATGCTCAGGCAATATAGCTCGCTCTGATATTGAGTCTGATCATTGGTATTTAGCTAACTAGCAAATTAGCATGCAATGCATGTAATTGACGATGTTGTGTTGCGTGTTATATTTATTTCCATGTCACCTGACTGGACTTCTGGCTTTGAACGTCTTCATTCTCCACCTACTCATGGATACTGTATTTGTTTTGGTGAAATCAGCATGTTCATTATTTAAATTGGCACTAATAGGTTTACGTTCAGATTTTAACCGAGCATGATTAATCGCATTAGTAAACAATTAACAATCTTCAGAATGTATTAAGCATAATTAATGCCAGATAATTAGCTGACTAAAAGTATCTACATTAAATTAGCAAAAAAATTTAATTTAAATTAAATGACCACATGGTTGTTTCATGTTTATTAGTAAGTGATATTTGGCTTATTAATACAATCATTTTTTGCATATATTATAACAGAAAAGGAAAAAAGCACAGAAAAAGTACAAATGAAATAGAAGAGAAAAGCAAATGAAAGGGAGTACGATGCATGCTGTGCGAGTAAATAAATGAGAATATTTAGCAAATTACCGTGAAAAAATTTGACAATGGACAATGAAATTATTTATTCCGATTTCTTTCCTGTAATTATTATTTCTATGGTTAACCCTGAGGAAAAAGCCAGTCCAATGTGTTAAAATGAATATTGAATTAAAGTGTTTAGTTGTCTACCAGATTTCAGCAGGTTTCCAAGACCCAATCGGATGCGCGTTCATTTACCCGTGTGTTTAAAAATAAGCGTTACATTTGAAAATGACTATTGATTGGCGCTTGACACGATTATGTTTGATGTTATTCTAAACGGCTTGCCTTCCCTGTCCCAGTCAGTCATATAATTGTGTTATCACAGAGTGCTATTGATTGCCTTTAAGCTTGAAAGCGCATATACGGTTACAAATTGAGATTGTTGACTTGCGTATCAGGCCTACGGCAAGGTTAATGCTGTTCGTTAGCCATCATGGCACTACTCTTATACCTTCCTACTTCTAATTTTTTTTTCCTTTGGTTGTTTGTGTTATGTTTTTATTTTTTGTCTCGTCGAAACATTAAACCCCGACAGACTCTCTCGAGACTTGCAGGATGTACAAAGACAATAAGTGTAACCCGATCAAAGCACATTTCAGGATTTCGGTGCCTTACTTTACTTTACGATCCAATTTCCCAGAAATGGGGGTGCAGATGCATCACCGTCTCTTCCGTTCTGTTCTATTCGCTCTCGGGTGGAAAAGGATTTGTAAATTGGATTGGTTCCTCTTATCGCTCTAAATAAAATGACCGACAGGACGAAGCACTCCAATGCTAAGTCTCCACTCTGTCCTTGAATTAGATGTACTTCCTATTAAAATGAGAAACGTGTTTTGTCCCCGTAAACAATGCCCTTCATTTATTCAGCGCATGATTTAAAACAAAAATTAGTAGTCGAGCCCCGGGGAGTCTCATTAAAAATGGCGTCTGGGTGTGTAGTTATAAACTTCCCAAAGTATGGATCTTATATTTTATCACTGTGTCTGTTTAACTGAAAATTGTAGTGTCAGAGTTACATAATTTTATTTTTATTTTTTTTGACAATGGCATTTAATTTGAAGCATTCCCATTTTTCCTGTACATTTGGCGATGTCGCAAAAAGAATGGACAAGTTTCATGCACATTTCTCAGGTGTGATAATAGATAAATTAACAAAGAGTAGCTACACCCCAAAGATGATTCTTTTCCTATAACAGGAAGTTGTATTCCTTTCAAACCAGCCACATGAAAATACATAGTTTGAGCAATGTTGTGTTGTGTTGTGTTGTGTTGTGTTGTGTTGTGTTGTGTTGTGTTGTTTTGTGTTGTGTTGTGTGAGCTAAACATAGCAAATAAAACTGAGAGCTCTAAAATGTTTCTTAATAGCTGATTTTCATGTACGATCATTAATGAATGCAAAAATACAAATCATATTAAAATTACAACATGCACAACAAAGCTGATTTGCATGGCGACACCCACAAATCACCATAAAAGGCAATGCCAATTCAGCTAAAACGATGATTGAATGGCAGAAATAGACTTTTTTATTCTTTTAGATATTGAAGTTATATTTCTATACGCCTATTCTAGTAACAGATATATGGACACCTGACCATAAGATTTGTATGTGCTTTGTGAAAATCCAATTTGAAATTCAGTCCCCATTTGCTGTTATAATAACCTGTTATAATAACCTCCACTCTTCTGGGAAGATGTTCCACTGTATTTTGGAGATTGGTCAAAGAAAAGCTAAGCCAGATACTGATGTAAAGTGAGGAGAAGATGCAGGTGTTGTGAGGAGGCCTGGGGTCCAGTAAACGTTCTCATTAATCCAAAAAGTGTTTGGTAGGGTTGAGGTCCATGCTTTGTAGCAAGAGATCTTCCACTTTAACCTATGGCCTAGTGCACAAAGGCATTAATGATATGCATCCAAAGACATCCTATAAAATTGTGTCTCGAACCTTGTGGTAACAGTCTGGAAAATAACAAAGCATTAGAACTGGTGTATTGATATTAACACCTTCTGACCAATCAGGATTGATTTCTGCGATCTCTAGCAGCAATATATATAAAAAAAGAAATGAATTAAAATAATTTCTTTATTTGTGAAACTTTTAATGCCACACTACAAGAAACACAAAACCTTTTCTATTATGTCTAAAGAAACTATTTAGCGCATGTCAACAGAATAATCTGAAAATGAGTTTTATTTTTTTTCCTCCAATGACCTGGTGATTTTCCTGTTTTTTTTCGTTCTCTCTAACTCTGCTCAGTGAGCACTATTAATTAATGTCTAGTCAGCTTGACGTCCTTCCCAAGTTTGCTTCACTCGAAACACACTGAGCATTTGAAAATTAATTAGAACATTTTTTGTTTGTGGAAAAAAAATAAATGCTCCGTTCGGGTTTGTCACCCGAGCACAGATTTTTATGACTTCTCATTAATAAATGTCATAAAGACGTAATTAAAGTTATAGATTGTTGATCGTGTCACTGTGTTATCTTTATAACTGATTATACAACAGTGCTGCAGAATTTTCAAATCCAGTTGGTCCAGATGTTGAAATACTGTAGGAATCATACCATAGATGTACTTTGTACAAAAGCCTTTGTCGCTAATGGCTGCTTCAAGATGCCTCCTTTATGGAGAAACTAGTTGCATGCATTACTCAGGTGTAATTTTGGCCCATTCTTCCACACAAACACTCATCAAATCTTGAAGGTTCCATGGGCCTCTTCTATGAACTCTGATCTTTAGTTCTTTCCATAGATTTTTAATTAAACTATATATAGTGTTCTATCAGGAGATGTTTATGCACCATTCACGTCGATGTTACGTCTATGTCAAGACAATGTTGTGCTTGTGGAGTACTTTTAGAAATAACAATCAGCGTAGCTAGCTAGAGCATACATTCCAAACAAAACTGTATATATCAGTGGTAAAGAGATGTTATGGATTTGCTGAAAAAAAATCTATTGTGCATTCCTGACAAATGGATAGATAACTGGGGTCATGGTCCTCTCTTAATGCTCCGAGATGGTAATATAACTGCTGGCTAGTGGCTCTAGACGTCTGGCCATTTGTGACCTTGAATGGTGTCTCTTTGCTATCTTAAATATCTAAAAAATCCAATTCTCAGTTAAAAAAAAATGGTCATTAATGAACTATAAAATTGAGGGGGCACTAATTGAGACCTTGTGTAGAAAAGTTTATGATTTTGGAGCTAGACACTTTTAAGAAAACACCTCACGATGTGTTGTTATAGATTGTGCATCTGGACCCAATTTAGCACCCGTCTTTCATTTATTTGTACATGTCTCCAAGTGTTTTTTTTTTTTTTCATCACATAAAGTAGCTAACAGCTGGTTTAGCATTTCATGAATCACACACAGACACTGACTAAACAGGCTTACTTCAGTATAAAATGTAAAAGATTTGGGAACATTTCTGACACTGTTATCTTTTAAAAATGGGAAAAAGTGGATCGCAGTGCTTGCAGCCATTTTAAAGCTCAATAACTTTCCTCCTTTAGCAGATAGTTTGTTTCAATCTGCTCGGCTGTCTGATTCAGATGTGAGATTTGACCAGAGTCTGAAGGCTTTATCGTACAAATGCGTTTTGGATGATGATAAAGCTTATAATGGTATTTTTGGAAACCGATCATGTGAAGATACTGTTACTGAGGCATACAAGGTCTTTTAATGTGAGTGTGCAATTCTAATCAAATGGTTATAGGCATTACTTGTTGGCTTAACACTCTTTGAACAAGGTGCACAAACATATGATTTATTAGATCAAACTACATGATATTAGTTTACACCAGACATAAATATACTATATGTCCAAAAATACACTGGCTGCTATATTTTCTGTTATATGGTCAGGCACTGATGCTGGATAAGAAACTCTTGGGTCTAGGGTTTCATTTTTAGTGATTCTTCATCCTACAGTAGTTGTTAAGTGGGTTTTAGGTCAGGTCTCTCTGCAGGACTCTCAAGTTCTTCCACTTAAAATTTGGAAACCATGTCTGATGGCTCAGACTTGCATTGTCAGACTGGAACAGCTTCAGATTTTTGAGTTTCACTTTAGGGAAACAGCACACAAAGACATTATACATAACTGTGCACTTTATGGCAACAGTTTGTGGTGGAACCCCATTAGATGATGACATAGGTGTGGCCATAGTTTGTATCTATGTACCATAATACAAATCTCTACATGCAATTATCCTTCAGTTAATGTTCATCAAACACGGCTGTTGATGCCAGTTGGACAGATTTGAGTATTTCAGCTTGCTGATCTTCTGGGATTTTCCCATACAAGATTGTCTGTTTTTTTTTCTGACACCATGGTAAAATCAAAAATCATTTATTGAGCAACAGTTAAGCAGGAAATAAGAATGAGGAAAGGATCATCAACTGATAAAAAGGATAGAAAAGGGGTTGAGTAAAATAAGCACTCATTACAATAATGTTGAGCAGAAAAGCACCTCATTACTCAAACACACAAAGTTTTTTAAGCGTTTAAGTTGATGACTCTTCAACTGATTGTGGAAGTTTGGGGGAAAAAAACACTGCCTGGTCATTTTCCACTCCTCAACTGTAGTGTTTCTTAGTTTTTCACATTTTCCATAAGATTTGACGTGAATATCAAAACATTTTTGACTGCACAAATTTGGGCATTGCACTGCTGCTTCCTAAACCACTTAATAAATCGTATGTTAGAAACGGTCCTTTCTTCTATCCCTAGACAATACTGTACGAATTCTTTGGTGTTCTGATATTGTTTCTTTCCCCCTCATACAACAAATGCCTCTAATCCAGAGTACAAAAGGTGGCTTGATTGTGATGCTCTTACAAAAAAATTTTCATGCTCCAAAAGAGAAGAACTTCTCACATCTAACGAGAGCTAGAAAACTTCACAGTTCGGTTCGTTCCCTCAGCGTCCAGCCTCCGAGTTATGCCCTCTAACCCCCAAGATCAAAAGAATAAAACAATCGAAATGGTGCCTATTAAAAACTGAATAATGGTGTTGCGATTAACTCCTGTTGTATAAGTCGTAATCACACTCGATAAATTGCCCGAGGCAGAGAAATACATCCCAAGGGTAGCAATTTGGATGATGATAATCATAAGAAGCCAGTGAATACAAATTCACATTTTGGGTTTGAAAGGGAACGTGTGATATTCAGAAATGCTGTTGCAACGCGATCTACAGCCAGATAACTAACACATGAATATAAAGCGAAGAAAATAAAAAGTATAGTAGAATTTACAGAGAAAAAAATATCACACCAACTGGAATAGAGTGGGACAGCACATATTACTTCAATCCCCAATACTGGAGGCGTAGCTGGGTTTCTGTAGCTCCCACATTATTATACACATGTTATGTTGCTTATAAGGCTACATAACACCTACATAAGCCTTGCCTAACCATTATTCCAGCCTTAGAATAAGAGTCTGGGTGTTGTCCTTGATAGTACATTGTCTTTTAAAAAGCATGGGAACAATAAAGTCTGCGTACTTCCATCTTCAAAACATCATCCGTCTTCGTCCGTTCCTCACATCCGATTCCACTGCTGTTAGTTACCTCGTGCATTGACTATTGTAACTCTCTTCCACTTAAGTTACCTCACAAACTCCTTCATAAACTTTAATTGGTCCAGAACTCAGCTGCCCGTATAATTTCTAGAACCTCCTCTGTAGAGCAGATCTCCCTGTTCTTTATCATCTACACTGGTGTCATGTCAAAATGTCGAATAAAGTACAAGATTCTGCTTCTTACTTTCAAAGTACTTCTTTGTCTTGCCCCCTCATGCATCACCTACACCTCAAACGCACTCTCAGATCTTCCTCATCCGTTTCCCTCACTGGCTTCTTTCTGTTTACTCACTATGGGGTGTAGAGCTTTTAGCTGGGTTGCTCCACATCTCTGGAATTTTCTTCTACAATCAATACAAGATTGTGACTGTCTGTGAGTTACTTGACAGACTGTTACTGCTGTTACTGACTCATTATGTACTGTATATTTACTTCAGTGTGACTTTTTTAATAACTACTTAATGATTACACCAAAAACATCTTTCTGGATGGAACATATACAAAAGCTTGAAGCTGAAACTGATCTGAATCCCTCCAGCTGTGTCTGACAATACTAAAGGGATGTTTGTATGTATGTTTCCCCCAGACAGTGAGAACCTCTACAAACGTCCTCCCTAATATCATATCTCCTGTCACCATGCATCATCTGTTGCATGTTGCATTTTCGAGTGCACTTGTTTGGCTGATAAAAAATCCTAACGTCTGCTTGTAGAACACGAAAATATCCCTTCTTGTCCTCTTATCTAAGCCCACAACAATACAGCAGACACCCTTATCAGCCCAAGTAGTAGTTCTTACAGGCTCCGACGCCACACAAAGGAGTCATCTCAGATCTTCCCGACCACCTCCTCAAGCTTCATGTGACAAGACGCTGCCTCGCCTTTTCAGTTATTACTAGGTGTTAGCGCAAGCTATTCTGTACACCAGACACAAAATCCGTGGCGAGGCAGTTACCTCTTGAGGTAATGAAGTGCATGAGGACAGCCCCTGTCTCTGTTTGCACTTTCCGAGAAGGTGAGCGCGAAAGAAGAATCAGAAAAGGAAAGGCTTGGGTGCCCAGATGAGTTCCCAACAGTCCTATCAGTCTTTATTAGGGGCAAGCTAATGCTTCTGCGCCTTGTCTGGTTCCATTAACATGAGTCATTAGCTCGGGACTGGGTCATGGAAGACGAACACCACAAACAGGGTAGGAAGGAGAGGAAAGAAACGCGAAGGAACGTCTGCCTTGTCACTTTGGACGTTTATTGACTTGTTTTTTTGTAGCTGGAGGTGCGGAGGAGGACAGGCGCAAGACAGGAGGAAAAGCAGATGTGCTGACAGGCGTTCAGTTTCGACTTCTTTTTCCTAAACTGGCACATCACTTATTTGATCAAGCATCATGTCAAGGTGTCAAACAGTTGACGGGTCCTATTTGATCTTGAAGACATTTAGGTCCGGCGTGGGTTTTTTTTCATGCTTCTTTCCAAACATTTTTTCTTCCCAGAAAATAAATAAATTATGTTCAACTAAAATGGTACATATATATTTCATTGTTTTATTTAAAAGATCATTTTCACATGAGAACCATTTGCATGCCATATACAGTAAAATGATAGTAAACTACGGTTGTGGTCGCATTTGGGATGCAAACCTTTCCCTAAAATGACTGTATAAAATAAAAAACATTAAAAAATTCAAACATGCTGCTTGGTATGTTGGCATGCTTAGCACAAATGCAAAAAAAAGTCAAAAAAGACATGAAAGGGATCATTATTGTCAGCTAGATCAGAACCCAGTAGCTTCAATGTAAAAGCCATGCTGCGGTGTGCCAGAAAGGCTTCAAGCTCCACACAGTTAACTAAAGTAATATATATATATATTCACATAAGAAATACAGATGTACACAGTGTACTGTTGGTAGTCATTTATTTTTCAGGAAGGATGCAAAACTGCACAAAAAATACCACACCTTGTCTTAGAGAAATACAACACACGTTCAGCCCACACTTCCTCCTCCCACTTCTCCAGTCTTGTGGTTAATTGGAGAGAAATGGAAATGAAATAAATAAAAATGCCTGAAATATAAGTGAAGTATTAAAAATTATAGAGTCAGCAGACGTTTGTGTAATAGTGGAGAATGGAGTTGGATGAGTGTGCCTGAGATTTATGGAAACCAATAATCCAGCAGTTTAAGGGAATCAGGCAGACAATAGCACATACACAGGCTAAAACAGTAAGAATAGACAAGGCAAGAGTCACAAAATCTAAAAGGCAATTGAATATAATTAAGAACTTAGGCAGAACTTAGAACCTATTCAGAAAATAGAATTTACCAACTCAGAATTTAGAATTTGTCCATAATAAAAATCCTACTTAGAATTCAGAATTTACCCAAATTTCACAAATTACTCAGAACTTAGCACATATTTAAAATATAGAGTTTACTTACTTAAAATTTAGAACTTAATCGGAACTTGGAACCTAATTAGAATTCAGAATTTACTTAGACCTTAAACTTATTTCGAATTTCAACCTTAGAACCTATACCTTATATAATCAGAACTTAAAGCATAGAACTCAGAACTTATCCAAATATCAAATCTTACTCGCAACAATCTGAAATTTCTTATCCCCAACATGCTCAGTATTTAGACCATAATCAGAACTCAGATACTACTGAGTATTGGATACTTGCTTACTCAGAATTGAGAACATATTTACTTATTTGGAACTCTACTATGATGTTCTGAACTCAGAACCTAGAGCGAAGAACTTATTTTGAACCATGAACTCTGAATTTATTAAATGGCAGAACCTAGTTAGAAATAAAAACTTACTCAGAACTCAAGATGTACTTAGAATTCAGAACATACTTGCTCAGAACTTACTGGTAAATTCAAGTTTACTCTGACCTGAGATTTTACTCAGACCTCAGAATGTATTCAAAATTCTGAACGATCTTAGTCCATGAGTGTTGGGAAAACTTTGAAGGGAACCTAAGAAGTATTCAGGAGAAGTCAGATTCTGCTGGTCTGAGTTGCTTTTGCTCCGGTAAACAGGTGAATGCTAAATCCAGACCGGTATGCAGTCAGGAATTATGGCGTACATCATTGTTTTAAAAATCTGCGTATTAGAAACCATAACTGCAAACAATGTTTGTGAAGCTAATTAAAGAAGATAGATGAAATACACCACTGAAAGTTCCCCCTGAGAACTTTTAATTTAATTTCAACAAAATTAGTGTCTAACGTGTGCACGTCCAGCAATAACGTATTTTGCTTGCTTGAGCTGCCTAGACGATGCAACACGTAAAGATGGTGTTCATTTGTATGGGATTTGAATAAGCTATGAGGGATCCTTTAACAGCACTCCGATGGGAAGATGCCAAAGGCTAATCATAGGGTGGATAATAACCTCAGCTCACAATTTCCTTGGGATAAATGTAAGCGTGTGTGATTCCGTCGTTTTAGATGGCAGCTAGCATAATCCAGAGCTCAGAGAATGTATAATTCATTGCCAGGCCAGTACATCCATCTTAAATAGGGTTGCAGTTTATGCACTTAGCCCTGCCGAGTGCATGACATGCCACGTATTGAGCAGCTCAGACAATAAAGTGCTTCACCGTTTTTTTGAATACCTCGAGGGCATTTGTCGGATGACACGAGATGATTAACTGTTTAGGCCTCGCACACTGCCGAGTTTAAATGGATTCGATCGAGTTAGAGCCCGCTCCCAACCTCGTTCATTAGCAACCGGGATGGGAAACAAGTCACTGTGACAGCCGTGTTAAGTAACTGCCAGCACATTGGAGGATAAATATGTTTCAGCTTATTTAGATGTCCTTTATCAAGCAGCATGTTAGAACAATAGAGTAATGACATGCGCTTTGCATGACTCGCCGCATTGTTCATTGTTATGAATCGCTTTTTCGTGAAGTGCATATTTGTCATATTTGTCAAACTTATTTTAGCTGTGAAACTTCGGACGACGCAGCGGTACGGTATCTCAAAGGTAGTGGTGTGGTAGCGCCAGCCAATCTTGAACTTAATAATACTGAATAAGTGCAGCTTGAAATATCACATCTTCCCAAACCCAAAGTGTAAAAGGTTACAGTTTTCACACGCTTTCAAGCGTTCACACTTTCTTTTTTAGCCATACTAACTCAAGATCTTCACCACGTCAGCCATACTCACTCAGTATCTTCTCGTATCAGTGATATCACCCACACTTACTCAGGATCTCTAATCAACAAAGTCATAAAACTCACCTCATAGGCAATATCAATATCAGTATCTTCATCGTAGCAACATTAGCCATACTTACCCTGGATCTTCACCAATCTCAGCAATACTCACTAAGATCAGCTTTGTATTAACAACATCAGCCAAACTCACTATTCACCATAGCAACAAGATCAGCTATACTCACTCAAGTTCTTGATCATATCAACTATATCGGCCGAACCCACTCAGGATCGCCGATGTATGTACAATATCAGTAATACTCAGGATCTTTACCATTTTAACAGTATCAGTCATACTCATTTAGGATCTTCATCGTATCAACAATATCATCCATGCTCACTCAGGATGTAAACGTATCTACAATAAAGCTTTATTTCGGCTTCTCCCATTAGGGGTCGCCACAGCGGATCATCTGCATGTTTGATATGGCACATGTTTTTTCTCTGGATGCCCTCCCTAACGCAACCCTCCCCGTTTATCCGGGCTTTTACATTTACATTTACATTTGCGGCATTTGGCAGACGCCCTTATCCAGAGCGACTTACAACTGAGCAGGGGAGGGTTTTAGGGCTTTTGCTCAAAGGCCCAGCAGTGGTAGCTTGGTGGTGGTGGGATTTGAACCTGTGATCTTCTGATCCAAAGCCCAATGCCTTAACCACTGAGCTACCACCACCCCGGCACTAAGGCTTGTGCAACCCTAACGGCTGGGGTTGGTTCCCTGACTGGGAGAGCGCCGCCTCCTAACCTCCGAAACTTTTTTGAACGTATCCACAATATCAGCCAAAATCATTTAGGATCTTCACCTTTTAAAAAATTTTCTGTAAAACTTATACATTGAGTTATTTGGAAGCCAGTATCACGCAAAGCTAAATATACTGGCTAAAGAGACATGTCTTCAGAGCTTTGTGAAAGGAGTGGGGATGTGGAGGGCAAAGCTCATTTTAGCACCGAAGAGTCATGACACTGAAGTTCTTCAATCTCAAAGGAGAACATGGCAGTCACCCTAAGGTTGAAGACCTGAGTTGGCATGCTGGTATGTGCTTCTAAACCTAATCTGGTGTAGAGACCTTTGAGGTCTGAATGGCAATGATGAGGGGTTTAAATTGGGTGCAACATTTTAGCTTTTATTTGTTTTTAGTCACTGTCTGTAATGTTTTCTCTGTACTCTATAATCTTATAGATAGCATATACTAAACATGGTAAAGCTTAACATGGCAGTTCTATTAACTAACCTAATTTACTACATTAAACAACAATGAACTTCCGCATTAACACACTTTACTTGACTACAGAAGGAGTGGAAGTTATTGGTAATAAAATACACCTGCACGGACCATTAGTTTCAATTCATGGTTTAAAATAAAATCTGTACAACTAAAATTTAATGATAGCATCTTCACTAATGATGATATCTTTCTAAACTCAACCTTAACAACAACAGAAGTATTGAGACACTTGACTTTTATCAACCATATGTGCTTCTTTTCCTAATTATTTACCACAAAGTTGGAGGCACACAATTGTGTAGCATGTCTTTGGAATGTCTTAGCATTAAAATTGTCCCTTCACTTGAACTAAGAGACCAAAATCTGTTTCTACAGCCAGCTAAGTGTGTATCCTATCGATCCTGTGTAAAGTCTTCCGGTTCTTGTGCTTGATTTGATGTGATTGGAAAAACCGAGCCTATCGTCTTGAATTGCACCAAGAAACTGAAGAAAGGGTGAGTGTGAGGTTTAGTGAGGATGGCAGTGATGATTGAGAGGTCCAGCATAGGCGAGATTTTGGCTTAGTTCTCAGGCCAGTTCTGTTTTTGAATTTTGAGCTTGAATTTCAGATGATGCATTCCGATCCAGGGAGAGATGTCAGAAAAGCAGTCCTATATCTTCTGGGAGCCTCAGGAGGTATATAGAGAACTAAAGAATTACAGTTGTGTGTCTGCAGCATAGCAATGAGGGGTGATGTTGTAAGTATTGATCACTAAGCCCAGAGATTCAGAAATGGACCAAGGAGTGATCCCAGTGGATCCCCAGTAGTGAAACTATGAGGTGAGCATTTAATAAGTCTGCAGTTAAAAATATCCTTATGTTATTTATAAGTTGTTATTTAATAATTGTGTATAACATTTAATAAATGTTATAATTGACCACACAGACTTAAGATTTGAGGCATTTTGGGATGCGTTCAATATAAACACATTATATAAAAAACAGGAACTTTGGTACACAAGTTTGCAATAAAAACACCTCCCACCCCACCCCACCCACACAAATTCCCATCATACCGGAGTTCTTATCAACAAAAATTTTGTCAGATTTGTACATTTGGATCGCAGCATAATAACACCAACCAGATCAGCTTCTCAGATTTATTATATGTGCCACAGCTTGTCCATCATGTGCAAATGTTTTTCTCAGCCATGTTTTTCTGCATTAACACCATACTTGGCAAAGTCAGGGAAATGAGGCAAGGTCTCAGCTCAAAACCTTGTTGTAAGATTATCGCAATTCCTTCTTGCGAACAAGTGGCAAGAAGGTTGCCATGCGATAGGGCCAGAATGGACTTGCCCCCCTAATTGCTGCTTGCAGCCATATTACAATTTTTCAAGTAGATCACATGGTATTACACTGAATGGTACCACTTGCATTACAACATAATTACAAGTTGTCAAGGAAATATTTACAGCATGGTTAATAGAGCTTTATGCAAACCTCATTATTAATATATATATAAAAAAAACCTTTGTGGTAAATAAATGCACCAAAAACCCCTGAGTACCTGATTTATTCCCTCTGGCCGAGGAACCAGAAACAAAGAAAACTCCACATCCTCGTGTTTTCCCGGTCGACTGCAATCGTCTCCTGCGCGTTCATCGATACTGTCATCTGTTCTGATTAAACGTTCGGTTGCCCCCACCAGACAGCTATTATTGACAGATTGAAACCTTCAGGCATGTTAAACAAGGTGAATTGTCAGTAGGCAAATATGTGTGGTGGGGGGGGGGTGTCACTGTATTTTGCCACCTTTGTCCCGGTATTCACGTTGCGGTTTATTCATGCTACATTCAAGCCCAAGGTTGAGTGCATCCTGAAGATTAATAGGCCCTTTAAATAGCTGCGCTCTTGCACTGCGGCTTAAACAGCTTGACACCGTGTAACAAATTCTTCTTTTAGCACAAAAAGATCGCGCCCTTCCGCTCAACGTTGCACGCTGAACCTTTTTCGGCGAGATTAATCATCGTTTATTGAGCTAAAGGTTCGCATTGAAATTTCTTGACATTGCATCAACACGCGTGAACAAGCGTGAAGACATGATATACACATAACCTCTGAAAGATGATTATATAAGGTCGGAGGTTTCACAAAGGCTTTAATCCTTATATGTAACACAGTCAAATAGAATATACTATAATAATATACAAAGACCTGGGGATCATTGATATTTTTATAAAACAGCATGATCTAATTCTTTTTTTTTCCTTTTGTACCACAACAATTTTTACATTTACGAGTCATAAAGATGAGGATGGGTTCCCGTTTGAGTCTGGTACCTCTCAAGGTTTCTTCCTCATGTCATCTCAGGGACATTTTCCTAATTAGGGATAAACTTTAAAATTGTAAGGAACAAACTTATAGGCACTAAACTTGTATTTTTTTTTTCACTTTATAAAGCTGCTTTGAGACAATGTCCAATTTATTGTCTATTTTAATGTCCAATTTATTAATTTGAATTGAATAAAGTACTTTTATGTGCCATCATAATTCCATTTATTGTTGTAGAATGAACACGTTAATCAAATATATGCAGCTTGTCATGTTACGCAAACCACAAAGAACAACAGCAGAGTTTCAGCTTTGACACTGTTACACAAACATCATCTGCAGAGAAAACTGTCATATGAACAATTACACATTATTTTTACTATAGCAACAGGCAGATTTGAAAACGAATGTGTTTATAGAGCTTTGCTCTATAGTTGGCTTGCTGTCTAGAGTTGGCTTGCTGTTGTTGAAATGTAGAGAAATGTTGCTCTAGAGTTGGCTTGGTATCTAGAGTTGGCTTGCTGTTGTAGAAATGTTATTAACAATGTTCAACAATGTTATCAACAAGAACAGATAAAAAGATATAGTTGGATATATTTTACAGATACAATTTTGGGGACACCTGAACACAGGATTTGTGCCTTCGATTCATCCCGTTCAAATTTTAGTCCCCATTTGCTGTTATAAAAACCTCCAATCTTCTGTGAAGATGTTCCTCTAGATTTTGGATTTTGTTGATTTTTTTGTGCACACTTAACCACAAGGGTGTCATGAACTGATGTAGGTGAGGTGAAGAGGCCTGGGGTGCAGTAAACATTCCAGTTAATCTCAAAGGAGTTCAACAGGGTTGAGGTCAGTGCTCTATAGCAGGCGACCGCATATCATCATGGAGTTTACTTTGTGCACAGGGGAAATATCATGCTGGTTTCCTGGAGGTTTGAGTGGAGGAAGAATTTAATTCTACCACATCTAAAGACAACAATAAATTGGGGAACAACCAAATTTGCTTGGAAATATAAGGTACCCTAATACTTTTTAACCCTATACTGTTTACCAACTTACTAATCACCGGCACCTGTTTCCCATTATCTCTCTTCCTACTTAAGGCCCTCACTCTCATTCACTCATCGTTTGTTCTACAGTGCATTCTGAAGATCATTCATGGACTACTGATTTTATGGACTTTACCTGTTTCTTGGTTCTATTACGGACTACACCTGTTTTTCAGTACGGCTACTTCCTGGCTGTTAGTATTCTGTCTAAAGACTATTAAACCTCTTTCCTCACATTTCAGTTGTTTTTTACACTTTTATTTTGAATTCATACCAAATATGTCGAATTTTCCTTCAAGCTATTGCATTATATAAATTGTGGGTACCACACCTGAAAACTTTTCAGCTTTTTTTTTTGCACCTGGTAAAAGAATTCTCATCTTGTCACTCATGTGTCCGTGCCGTGTGACAAAACCTCACTCAGGACAAAGTATTTCCAGCGCACTGCTTCCTCCTGCCCCGTAGAACAATGACATCCCTCAAGGGGCTCTCACAAATTCTGGGCAGAGGCTCTCATCAACTTAGCTGCAGCCGAATCGCACACTAATTCTCTATGGGCCTGGCTTTGAACTCCAGTACTGGCTCTATAGCTTCTCGTTACACTCAAGCATCCAGAACAACAAAGAAATCCAGGCTCAGATCGGCTGCAATGGGGGATGGAGACTGAGGCTGACAGCGATGCGCCACTGGGACTGTAAAGCTCGTGCGTACGTGTCCTCGAACGCGATGAGCTGAGAAAGTAGCATATTTAAAAGTTTATGCTACTCTATCGACTAGCATGATAAATCTCGCTTAACATTTGCACACGTCAAGTTTCCAAAAGAGAGCTAAAACACTGAGCCTGTGGTATTGGAAACACGTGTGTGCCTGAAGAATTGAGCATAACTTTTCAAGAAATAAACAAAACTGTGCATTGACAGAACACTAAGATACTAAAAAACCATGAACTGTTGGAGTAAAAATGAAAGAAGATCTTCAACTAAACAGCATTCCTCATCACCAATCACCAATCTCATTTTACTCTCATTGGCTAGTGGGATTTATATCGAAAACTATTGACAGAAGTGCAAACAATATAACTATAGAGACAACTAGGTGTTTGTTTCTATAGTGTAGTTCTGGTCAGTTTCATCATCGGTCTGAATGAATGTACTGCTTATAAACAACTATAACCATAGTAGCATGTGATCAAAGTTGCATTCAGAGTGAGACAGCTATCCAAAACATTTCCTAATAACCTTTTTGAGCTAAATGGAGGTTTTTGCATGTCTTTTAACTGATATAGTAAATATGGGAAATTTGGAGAAGACTAGAGAGGATAACGATTCACTTCGGTTGGTTATTCAACCTCCCATGTTGGATTGGATTGTGGTGAATTGTCCTTTGCACCATTTTTAAAGCAAGCAGTGTAAGTGAAAAGCATTATCAAGGTACGAGGCTGGTTTAAAGTTCAAGGTACATTAATTATGATTTTTCCTGGTCTCTTGCGGATAGCACAATAGACCAAAAAACGTATAGGGAATTCTTTTAATGGAGTTTGAAGTTGAAATATTCAAATGTGTTAATAAAAATGTTTTTATAAATTATAAAACGAAGTGAAATGTTAACACAGTACAGTACTGTATACATAAAATAGCATTTTTGGGGCGGCATGTGAACTTAACCAACGTGATAAACTAGAAATTACCATATATATATATATATATA